>JAODXP020006052.1:0-52957 GCA_027497455.2 Sardinella longiceps
TACTCAGTTACAGCACTCTGTGAGCATATACAACAGGGCTATGGTTGGATACTCTGGAGGAAAGCTTTAAATACTGATATATACTGGATATGTGTGTGTGTTTAGTAAAGGGTATAGGACAAAGCCATGATTATTATTTTCAAGCAACTGTTGTCTTATAAGAAAATAAACATGATTTGAGAAGGCAAAACAACCAAGAGACGCTTCAAGTTGTTTGCACGGGACGACTCCAGCAAAGGGTACACTGTCAACTTTTCTGTAGGCTATACAAGGAACAATTCCTCTCATATGACTCTGTAATCAATGTCACTACTAACAAAATACATTTGGGGACTGGATACCATATCTACATAGGTCATATAACCTCTTTTGGGTTTTAAAAATATTTCTGGAACTGGTTTGCTATGACCTTACAAAGAGATTGGAAGGGAAGCAGAGAGCCGCAGTTACTGTACACTAGGCATTACCTATGGAACACTTCATTGAGTGGCCTATGTATGATTGAAGAAGCTCCTTTGGATTTGGACAACCTTTTGGGTTGCCTGTGACTCACTGCACATGGGAGCAGAGCCACAGTGACACTTATTTTCTTTGCAAAGCTTTGGGGGAAGGTAAGCCTAATAACAATGCCCACCAGCACATGGCCACAATGACAGGGGGAGGGCCTGTTATAGGTAAGATCCAGCCATCTAATCAAAAGGGTACTTACTTGTAACTGTGGTGATGATACTCTTTGCTGTGCACTCCCTAAATTAATTTCAAGCAGCCTCACGCTTTGCTTAGTCTGACTTTCAAAATTTGTATTGAAACTAAATAACACGTCTGAATGGTCTTTTACTTATACTTATAGTGTTTTATTAAAGGTTTAAAGAAGTGTTCACACTTAATTTCAATAAAAATGAATTTGATTGCATTCATTTCAGTCTGATATTTTTGTTGTTGATATCTTGTATAATATAACATGTTTAGTGCAGCATTAAGTTTGTAGCAGCATTTGCATGAGCAGTGGTGGCTACATTTTAATGGAATGGATTTTTGGGTAACACTTTATTTGAAGGTACCATCATGAAACTGACATGAATCTGTCATAAACTTTATAAACCTGTCATGGCTTCTGACATACCCTAACCCTAACCATGACAAATACCGGGTAACACTTAATGACAGAAGTCATGACAGGTGTATAAAGCTTATGACAGATTCATGACAACGTTATGTCATAGTTAATGAAATTGATCACCTCACTTCCTTCTGCCAATGAACTGTTTTTTTCTCCAAGTGTTCCTGATAGGAGTGAACTGCATGGATCAAAAGGTTACTTACTTGTAACTGTGGTGATGATATACTCTTTGCTGTCCACTCCCTCAAACACAGTGTAGAGAGTGAAAGAGTATTTTGTCCCAGCAGAGAGAGATGAGACTGTGTGTGTCACTGTGGGCCCTGCAGCTGATCCAGAGATGGTGGTATTTGTTCCACTGCTGTTGTCTCTCAGTTTGTAATCATAGTTGTTGTTATTGTTGACTTTGTCCCACTGCAGCTCTAGGTGAGTCTCCGAGCGGGATTCCACAGTTACCTGGTCAACTTTAGAGGGAGCTGAAGGGGCGAATGGAGCACAGAAAACAGAGAAATTGCAGAGAAATACTCTACTTAAGGACTGTTGAATGGGGGATATCCTTGAAAAAACAAATGGTCAATTTCATCATTTAAAACTGTTATACAGTATGTATGCCTCATGGGATATACTAAATTAAGTAGAGTTCACTTACACTCACATTGTATGTGAAGATACCTTGTACAAGTCCAAGTGATTTTTAAATAGATCCTGCAACTATATGCTCTAACTGATTATTACGACCCCCTGTGCTCCCTTCAGGCCTGGCGTGGGTAATGCATAGGCCATGCTGAGAAGACTTGGCCAATGAGGAGGATGTCTTTTATTTAAGGGGCTGTCTTCTATTTCCTTCTCTCTCTCTATCTCTCTCTGGCTGGCTCTTGCACTCTTCTGCTTGACATGTCTATGTTGCAGGCACCTGGTGATCTCTCTCCCAAGCACCTTCTCCATCCTTTCTGACATCATACTGACTCTAGCATACATGCTTACACACTGTAGACAGTTGTGCTGTTAATTGTTGTGACTCAGTTATTGCGTGAGTAGCGGAAACCTCACTTTCTACTCATGCCTTGTGCTACTCACTTTCTACTCATGCCTTGTGCTACCTGTACGTTACCCAGTGAGTTCTAATAAAACACACAGAATTAACTTTCTCATCGTCTCATTTGAGTAAACAACACACACCAGCATAGAGCTTTCTTATTTTCCCCAAGACATCTGTTTTGATTATTGCTATTTATTGACATCTGATTACTTTTAATAATTATTTATTTGGTTAACATTACGTTACATTTGTTGTCCACCTCCCCCTTTACACAGCGGCCCTGAGCCAGGCAGTAACATAAATTGGGAGCTGAAGTCTGGGGATGAATCCGTAAATTTAAATTTGGACGTTTTTGATTGCGTTAATACTAGTATGGTTGTTGGTGATGTGTTGGCGTTCTTATCTTGTCAGTCATCTTTGTTTGTTCCTTTTTCATTTGTGTGTGAATAGTAAGGTAAGGTAACTGACTTATGTGTAGTTTGTTGTCCACTTGGCTTATATAGCAGTTTTAGCAGAGGGGTCTTGACGAGGTCAATTTATAGTGGTTTCTTTTCACAAAGTTTGAAGACCTTTGAAAATAGGTTTTTCTCCAAGTGTTCCTGATAGAAGTTAACTGGATGGATCAAAAGGGTACTTACTTGTAACTGTGGTGATGATATACTCTTTGCTGTTCACTCCCACAAACACAGTGTAGAGAGTGAAAGAGTATTCTGTCCCAGCAGAGAGAGATGAGACTGTGTGTGTCACTGTGGGCCCTGCTGCTGATCCAGTGATGGTGGTCTCTGTTCCGCTGCTGTCTATCAGTGTGTAATTATACTGATTATAGTTTTGGCTGTTGCTGACTTTGTCCCACTGCAGCTCTAGATGAGTCTCAGAGCGGTTTACCACAGTTACCTCGGTAACATTAGAGGGAGCTGAAAGGGTGAATGGAGCACAGAAAATATTAAAATTCATAAACAGATGGATGGATGTTTGCAGAGAAATACTGTACTTGGAGACTGTATGGGGGATATCCTTTATCTTTAAAAAACTGTTAAAAAGTATGTGTGTCTCTTTGGATATATTAAAGAAGAAACCCAGTGTGAATAGCCCTGTTGTAGCAGGTACCTGAACTCTGTCTTTAAGAAAAAGAACAAGAATATTTGATGCTATGTAGACCAAATAACAAAACGATTACTAATGCTGACTAATGGGGCATAATGAAATCAAAAATAAGGTTGACATGCCCCATTCACTTAGTTGCCGGTTCACTGCTCGGCCCATGTTGTATCAAATTGTCTAATTCTTTTTCCTACCTAGAGTACTCACTGAGTTTGAACAACTGGGTTATGGATTGATTTACACCGGATTTCTTCTTTAAGTAGAATTCAAGAATAATCTTGAGTGGAGCTCTGCACTCACTTATGAGATACCTCATGCAAGTCCAATTAAGGATTTTTTAAACGGGCCATGCAACTACTTTTACTTGTACTTGTTGCTTAAGTTTTAACATTTTATAGGTCAATTTGTGTCTGGCAGATGTGTCAAACTTTTCAAGCAGGCCACATAGCTAAATGAAGTGCAGGCACATGAAAAGATGTGAGGGGCCGGATCTGGCATTCTGGCCATATGATTGGCATGTACTAAGGCCTTAAAGCTATCCAGAGTACTTCCAACCATAGCTAACTGACATACACTACACACAATAATATGCTCTATTTGATGTGCACATCAGCTCACTTTCAGGTCATCTCCCATGATGCACATTTACAAAGGCCTCTGGTCTTTACAAGCTTCTCTTGTAATTCTTATTGAAAGCACTCTGAGCATGAACAGCAGGGTTACAGATGGATATACTCTGGACCAAAGCTTTAAATACTCACATAGACTGGGCATGTGGTTTGTATAGTAAAAGGGTATAGGAATGGTTATTTTCGAGCAATTGTTGTGTTTTTTGGAAAATAAGCATGATTTAAGGATGATGCTTGCCTTTTGTTTTGCTATTCATATCAGTGAGGTGATAAGCTGATAAAAAGCTTTTTTTGGAGAGAGAGAGAGAGAGAGAGAGAGAGAGAGAGAGAGAGAGAGAGAGAGAGCATTAATTTACCCGGTAACACTTTACTTGACGGGTGAGTACATAACACATTCATAGCAGCTTTCATAAAATGCTCACAAAGCATTCATGACTATTTCATAAGACAAGACTCCAACTTCATACCCAACCGTTCATAAATGTGGAAGATAGAATGTCGATAACCTATCAAAATAAAAGTGCAATGGTCTCAAAGCAGCACTGCTATTTATGCTTGTCACCTGATCATGTCACATCTGAATATTTCATGAATATCTTATGAAGTCTACTTCATATGTCACTTTACTATACAGGTTGCGAAGTATTCATAATCATTCATCTGAGTTTAGCACTGAGAGGTAAATTAGAGCCGACCAGTATTTGTGGACCCTGATGTATCTGATATTTCTTATTCAGGTAACAGATTTAAAAAATTATAAATAAATAAATACATAAAGCTTGCTCTTGTCCAATGGTCTCAAAGAAGCAAGAAGTCCTTGATTTGAACCTGTTACCTGATCAAGTCAAATCAAAGTAATGGACAAATGCAGTATCAGATCATGAGCAAGCATCTAATTTAAATGTTTCATAAAAAAAAATCACCTTGGGGTAATTATAATAAAATATATATACCTTGCCCACATTCAAAAGGGGAATATCCAACTGTTCTGAGGTCATCTCAAAGTACTTTAAACCTACCTCTCAGTGTTAAACTCAGATAAGTGATTATGAATACTTCGCAACCTATATAGTAAAGTGACATTTAAAGTAGACTTTATAAGATATTCATGAAATATTCAGATGTGACATGATCAGGTGACAAGCATAAATGGCAGTGCTGCTTTGAGACCACTGTACTTTTATTTTGATAGGTTATCGGCATTCGGTAACACTTTACTTGACGGGTGAGTACATAACATATTCATAGCAGCTTTCATAAAATTCTCACAAAGCATTCATGACTGTTTCATAAGACATGACTCCACCTTCATACCCAGCCCTTCATAAATGTGGAAGATAGAATGTCGATAACCTATCAAAATAAAAGTCCAGTGGTCTCAAAGCAGCACTGCCATTTATGTTTGACACCCGATCATGTCACACCTGAATATTTCATGAATATCTTATGAAGTCTACTTCAAATGTCACTTTACTATACAGGTTGCGAAGTATTCATAATCATTCATCTGAGTTTACCACTGAGAGGTAAACTAGAGCTGACCAGTATTTGTGGACCCTGATGTATCTGATATTACATATTTAGGTAACAGATTTAAAAATAAATAAATAAATAAATGATGCTTGCTCCTGTCCAATGGTCTCAAAGAAGCATTGAAGCATTGAAGAAACCTGTTACCTGATCAAGTCAAATCAGAGTAATGGACAAATGCAGTATCAGACCATGAGCAAGCGTCTAATTTAAATGTTTCATAAAAAAATATCTCACCTTGGGGTAATTATAATATTTTTTTATACCTTGCCCACATTCAAATTCAATGTCCAACTGCTCCGAGGTCATCTCAAAGTACTTTAAACCTACCTCTCAGTGTTAAACTCAGATAAGTGATTATGAATACTTCACAACCTGTATAGTAAGGTGACACTTAAAGTAAAGATATTCATGAAATATTCAGATGTGAACTGTGAACTGGTGACAACCATAAATGGCAGGGCTGCTTTGAGACCACTGGACTTTTATTTTGATAGGTTATCGGCATTCTAACTTTCACATTTATGAAGGGTTGCGTATGAAGGTGGAGTCATGTCTTATGAAACAGTCATGAATGCTTTGTGAGAATTTTATGAAACCTGCTATTAATGTGTTATGTACTCACCCGTCAAGTAAAGTGTTACCCGGCATTCTATCTTACACATTAATGAAGGGCTGTGTATGAAGGTGGAGTCTGGTCTTGTGAAACAGTCATGAATGCTTTGTGAGCATTTTTGTATGAAAAGCTGCTATGATATGTGTCATGTACTCACCCGTGAACAGAGTACAGGTGTTACCATTTACCCTTTAAGCAGTCATTTAACCATTTGATATTTATATTTTAAGTTTGGAGATTCTGGAAAGGCCATTTACAGAGACACTACACCAGAGACATCACTGCATACCACCCACTGCAAAGGGGTTGTGCTAGCCTATAGCACAAGGCATGGAGATGTGAACTGTTTGAGATGTGATAGGCCTACATGACATGCACCAGGAAGGAAACAGGCATCAGGAAGGAAAAACAAATAACTAAACACCCAAACACAGCATCCTGCACTGTAAACCCAGTATTCAAGTTTTGCTTTCCCACTGCTGCAGAATATTTTTTGAGCCAGTGGAACTAATAGAGTTCCATTGTGCTAATTTTGCACACAGAAAAAGGATAGTGTGCAAAAGGTTCCATGAACTTTACTTTTGGGCCTATGATAGTGAATATGAAAGGAACTTTTCTAGTGAAAGTCTCACTTCTTCATGAAGGCTACTGTATCACTGATAAAATATTTTTTTGAGATACTGATATGATATGAGTGAAGTGAATTTGAATCATAATGGAACTTACTTGTAACGTCTGTGAACTTATACCCTGTGCTATTCACTGTCCACACAGTCCAAATAGTGAAAATATATTTTGTCCCAGGACTGAGAGATGGGACTTTATGTGTTACTGTCGTTCCCCCATTTGATCCAGTGATGATGCTTTCCCCACCATCAACGTATTCCAGCATGTAATCATAATTATTGTTGTTGTTGTTGACTTTGTCCCACTGCAGCTCTAGATGAGTCTCAGAGCGGGAAACCACTGTTACCTGGGCAACATTAGAGGGAGCTGGAGAAGTAAATGAAGCACAGAAAACATTAACAGATGGATGGATGGTTGCCAAAAGAGATATTTCAAGACTGTAGACTTTGTTTTAACCATATAATTTTAACACTGGATTCTGGCCAAAATAGGCTAAATGATGGCTAAGATATATTTTTTTCACCTTTGGGTTTTTAGGTTTTCAGTACCATGTCACACTAAGAAACATTTAATTTAAAAACAGATTTCATAGTCATATTTCATGTACATGAAATGGTATGAGTAATTCACTTTTCAGAACTAAATTATCTTTTAATGTCATAAGTGCGCTTTGGTGATGAAAAAATAAAACACACATAAAAAATCTACATTCTAAAATACATATTCTCAGAGTGAGACATCATTTCCAAAAACAATTTGTTTCAAATATTTTGTTTAAGATATATACTTGCAATATTTGCAAACTGAAATCCTTTGCTTTTCACTTTGTTAAGCAATGTAAAGAGAGTGAAAGTGGATCAAAAGGGTACTTACTTGTAACTGTGGTGATGATATACTCTTTGCTGTCCACTCCCACAAACACAGTGAGGAGAGTGAAATTGTATTCTGTCCCAGCAGAGAGAGATGAGACTGTGTGTGTCACTGTATTCCCTGTATAATCTGATCCAGTGATGGGGGTCTCTATTCCAGTGTTGTCTATCAGTGTGTAATCATAACTATTATAGTTTTGGCTGTTGCTCACTTTGTCCCACTGCAGCTCTAGGTGAGTCTCAGAGCGGGATACCACAGTTACCTGGGCAACTTTAGAAGGAACTGGAGGGAAAGGAACAAACAACAGACAAAATCATAATGAGGGAGGGATGGCCATGGAAAGAAGGAGTTAAGAAATAGAAAGTAGACTGCTGATGCAAAGGCATGGAATGTTAAAAACATATTTACCAATTTACATTATGTGACTGTATGCATTTACAAATAATATGAGAGTCTCATCCAGTATGACTAAGACAATTAAATCTGAACGATGAAGATCAGAAGAAAATCAATTATCAACACTGAGGAAAAAATGTTGAAAATATTAGAACATCTGCTGGTGTAAACATGGACTTACTTGTAACTTCTGTAAACTGTAATCCTGTGCTTCTCACTCCCTCAAGCACAGTGAAGAGAGTTAAATAGTATCCTGTTCCAGGAGAGAGAGATGAGACATTGTGTTTCACTGTGGACCCTATGTTTGGTCCAGTGATGTTGGTCTCTATTCCATTGCTGAATCTCAGCGTGTAACTTTTTAACTGATTGAGATTGTTAGGTTTTTCCCACTGCAGCTCTAGATGAGTCTCAGAGAGTCCAGTCACATTCACCTGGGCAACACCAGGAGGAGCTGTGAGGGAGGGGAAAGACAATAGACAGAAACACAGAGGATAAGTCACATAGCCTACAGCAAGAGAGAAAGTTAGGGCTCTTATTTGAAACAGAGAGTAGTACACAGGTATTTGCACAGATTTACTGTGGAGCAACCACACAGTATGAACAAACAGTGGACCAAGAGTTGCATAATTTACATGGGCAACTGGGCTGGGCAGTTTGCATACAAGGAATTCTTGTGTTCTTATCAGAGAAACCGAACAATTGCCTTTTTAAGAAGTGTCACTCAATGGAAATTAATTGTGTCATGTTGAGCTAAATTATCAGAGAAACTGAACAATTGCCTTTTTAAGAAGTGTCACTCAAAGGAAATTCATTGTGTCATGTTGAGCTAAATTATGTGATTAGAATTAGTTCACCTGGTGCATTGCCATACAAATTAGAGTCCATTGCAGACTACAGATGAAATTTGGGTAATTAACATCATCACTAAAACTTAAGATGGAAGACATTGTTTACTAGAAAAATAGATTTTAGTATAATTTTCATAACCTAAATCACTTGCTTTTATAAAAACAGCAAGTACAAGTTCCATGAAGCCATCAGGACAATGATAGTGATATGGTGAGGAAAACATGAGTTATAAAAAACTAAATGTGTGTGAGACATTCAGTAATGGGATAGGCTACTTGTTTAAAATGAGCATCTACTTTATTATTCCTGTAAGGTTGCTGTATAAGTCAGGTGAAGTTAAGTCAGGAGCAAACTTACTTGTAACCGCTAAAAAGTTGAACCCTGTGCTTCTCACTCCCTCAAACACAGTGTAGAGAGTGAAATTGTATTTTGTCCCAGCAGAGAGAGATAAGACTGTGTATTTCACTTTGGTCTCTGCATCTGATCCAGTGATGGCGAACTCTCCTCCGAGGGTGTTAGTCAGTATGTAAGTATAGTTGTTGTCGTTGTTGACTTTATCCCACTCAAGCTCTAGGTGAGTCTCAGAGCGGGATACCACTGTGACCTCGGTAACATCAGGGAGAGCTGAAGGGGGGGGGGGGGGAATAGACAGAAATTTAGAAGAATTCAGGAGGAATTTTGGGAAATGGCCGCATGGTTACAACAAATCTTGTCTGAAATCTACTCGCATGATTATGATTATATGAGGAAGTTACAAAACTGTGTTAAGGTTTCTTATTACTTCATTAATATATTTGTCAAGACACCCAAAGCACTTAGAGTGAAAGGGGGACCTCACCAATTCACCACCACCTGGGTCATTCTTCTACAGTAGGCATTCTTTTACAGTAGGCCTATATTGTACCTTTTGGTATACCCTCATGGTGCCCTCAAGACAATAACCATATTTCAAGGTGCCATCATAAGACTAACATGACACTGTCATTAACTATAACATCAGTAAAAGCCAATTTCCATGCCTACTTGAAATGAAAGAACAGTTTCAACAGTTTTAACAGTTATGTTAATAAAGCCAGCTATCACATATAACTGCACCATCCACATAACCCCACCATCCATATAACTGCTTCATATCAAGTTATAGAAATACCATTTGTAGGTTGAGTTATCCTTCTAGTCAGACAACTAATTTTGGTAGGCTACGATTTCCAAACTAATTAATAAACTTTAAGGCTCTTTTAAGTAGAAATCTAGTTTTTCATCACAATATCCTTTTTTTATTCTTATTTCAAGTTCAGATTATTATCTTCAGATTAATTTGTACTAATGTTATTTACAGCAGCTAAACAAAAAAGAACTTGTTCTGCTATTTTCATTTCAAGCATGTGTAGAGATACATGGCACAGCACTGCACCTATGCTCACTTATGTATTCATTGTTAGGTGTTGAGTTCCAGGAAAACTCACCTGTTGCGGCTGCACTTCCCCACCATTCACACTACAAGAGACATTTTGAAACAATAAATGTCATGAGGACTGTGGCCGCAAGAACACTGAATTGTTCTTCTGTGACCTTATAAAATACTTTGACTCAAAGTTTTACACTGTATGCAGCAAATATTTTAAATCATCAATGCACATTCAACATAACACCTTATTGATATTTAAAAATCTTGAGCGTTTTAAAAAACAAACAAACAAGGAAGACATGAAAAGGTGTGAGATGTAGGCCAGGGGTGAAAGTAAGCCTACGCACCTATACTAAGTATAGGTATAAGATTGACAGGTAGTACGTAGTAGTGGTAAGAGTAGCTAGCAGGTTTGATTAATTAAAAACACATCTACCCACAATCTGACAAGTCCAGCTGAAAATCCTGTTTTTTTGGCAGGTTGGAATGTCTGGAGAGACATGCTCCATACAACTATACATACCATAGGCCCTACATAACACATAGGCCCACTAAAAAGTTTTTTGTTTTTTTTTTTCCCCCTAGAGAGTGGCAATGAAGTAGTTGTAGTGCAGGTAAGTCATTAAAACTACTTTCACCCCTGATTTGAAAAGTATTTGTCTCAAAGACATAATTGGGAGAGTGGCTTACCCACAGAGGTGCTGCACACAGACAGAGAAACCAGAAAGTAATTTCCATTGTTATGCTCACAGTAGTTCTGTCTTCACTTTGTCATTAAAACAACAAAAGCTGAAATGGCAAGAATTCCCTTGACAATTCCCAGATCATGCTTCACTGTACTCTTCTCTTTCTCTTCTGTCTCAACTCAACTCTCTTTCTAACATGTCATTATAGTTAATATTTAACAAATCATATTTTTATGTTCGCTCTAAATTGCATTGCTGTGAAAGACAACTGATAAGTACCTTATAACACGCATCATAATACACGGGGGAAAGATCATCTGGACAGAGTCCAAGTATGTTCACTTCCCTATTGTAATTCAGAGGACACACAACACTCAGCTGTTTATGAGTTCAAATGCAGCCCTGACTCAGCTTAATGTGCTATTACTGTGGAGAATACCTGTAGTCATGATGATTCATTTGAATTATTCCTTCTCAAACTACTAAAATACATTACATGCTTCAGCGGCTATGAGCCTGAAGAGATGCACATATATTATTATTACAGTAACAATGATTTCCTCACTAAGCACCACCCCTATGATTGCACTCAAAACTTTGACCTCAGACACAAAGATAGCATGATTGTATACTGACAGAACATTCTTCAGAACAGTCATTCTGTAAGCAAATGTAACACAAATGTTTAGTGGGCCCTGACTGTTAAATGAATCGAAACTGTCAAGTTACTAAAAAAAGGTATAAGCATTATAGACAGTGAGAGGATGTTGGCATGTTGGCACTGTCTAAGGTATAATCATAATAAAGTAGCCTATGCAGTGACAACATCTTTGTTATAAGGCTGCATTAGCGTCATACATTATCATGTTTACATTTCTCACAATAATTTCTCACAATCATCATGTTTACGTTTCTCACAATAATTTCTTATGGATGCTCATGTGGAAATGGCCAAAGTAATTTGAAGTTGGAAGGAAGTTGACAGCTTGCTCTGTGAGTCAAAGAGGCAGGTAGATTTGCATATCTACTCTAAAACATGAGACGAATGATGGGTTCTACAGGTATAATTACCAGCAAGTGAAATTATACGGCAAAGGTCAGAGGGAAGGTTGCTGTCACTCACATAAACCTGAGCACAGTTGGGTCAGTTGTTAACTGGAGTCCTGCCAGAGAAGGTCCAAACAGTGATTAATCCGAATTTGCTTACTTATGTGTTGGGCAATTAGCATCATCTCATTGTCTGACTACAAAGTATACACTGTATGATGAACATTACTTCAAATAATGCAGAAAAATAGGTAGATACAAAGGGGTTCACAAATATTAGCCAATATTGTTATTTCTGTATCATAAAATGGATAGCTCAAGTTCTTGATTATGATTGGTTGAATCATATTCAGTGTTGTTGTATATTCCCCAGTATAGCACATCTGAAACAGCATTTATTTTTGTCTTTGTTCTCTGGACTATGGAGATGTGATTTACACGCTTCTGCCACAAGTCTTCCAAGACACTTGAACATTTTAGTCATGCTTAGAAAATTATTTGACAGTCATGCACTTTCCTTGATTTTAATTATACCGTTTGTATAGCCTATGTTTTTAATATATATATATATATATATATATTGTATGTCCTAATGATTTTCTCGTTGCAGTTTTCAAAATTTCAGCACTCCTCAAGTTATGTTGGCTGTGTTTCTGTGTTAGTCAGTGAACACCAAGGAAAAGTTTATAACGTGACGTAAGGTTACACTGGAACTATTCACATTTGCACTGCTCTATCTTGGTCTGTGGTCAGTGATCTTTGCTGGTCTCTGGGCTCACCAAATGAGGACACATTCAAAGTAGCGGCACCAGGCACAGCTAGGGTGATGAGCTAGATTGGTGGTGAGGGAGGGAAGCAGTGTACTTCTGAATGTGTACTGTATGAGGCAATGTGCAGAGCGTGTAGGTAGGAGGAGTAATTTTTTAAATTCTATAATTTAAAATTCTAATTCTTCTTTTTTTCTCCTGTTTTTTTTTTCTTTTTTCTTTTTTTACCTCCTCCTGTTCTTTTAGTATCTCCTATTTTTATATTACTGTAAATTTGTATTTGTATTTTTGGTAACACTTTGCAGTAAGGGTACATGAATTATCATGAATTCATGCATGATTTCATTCATGATTCATTTGTGATTCATGCATTACTTCATCTCTGAATATCTAATTACTCATCAGGTATTAGCATGAATTCATTGTTTATCATTAATGACGTCCTGCTGAAATAGCAGATGGTCTTAAGCATTAATTACTCTGGGTACATCATCATGAGTCATGACTAATTACCCATGATCATGATGTTTTTGTTCAAACAAATTTGATATAATTTGATATAATAAAAGTACTTATTTAACCTACTTTGGCCAAGTTCGTCATATCTATCCCATACGCCAACTAAATTTTACCAATTTAACCATGTCAACACTTTAGTTGAGGGGGCACAAACAAGATGAATTCATCATGATCATGCTAATAATCATGACTCATGCTAATTAATCATGACTCATGATGATGTACCCAGAGTAACTAATACTTAAGATCATGTGCTATTTCAGCAGGAGGTCATTAATGACAAACAATGAATTCATGTTAATTCCTGATAACTCATTAGACTTTCAGAGATGAAGTAATGCATGAATCATGAATTTATCATGAATGATTTCATGCATGAATTCATGATAATTCATGTACCCTTACCGCAAAGTATTACCGTATTTTTTTTTTTTTTTTTGTCTAAAAGCCCTAGGGACACACGTTTTAAATTAGCTTTAACTAAGCTATGATCCATGCATCCGTTGACTTTTTAAGCTTATCTATGTTTTTGTATCTGTCCCTATTTAAATAAATAAACCATAATAGTAAGGGGCCAAATGATGATAGCAGGGGAGATTGTAGTGACAATATTGTTGTTGGTGCTGGTGGGGGTAGTGTACTGTATGTATGTTGAAGGAAGCTTCCTGATCAGGCAATGTGTGTGTGGCGGGGCACTAAGGGACTAAATATTATGTAGACTGACTGAATTAAGATTCAGTTTTTGTTCTTGCTCTACTCAGGTCAGACATGCAGACATTCCACATTACACCTTGTGTGAGTAATCAGCACAGAAACCCTCGTTGCCAATATGAAACAAACAATTCGTCTCTCATTGCATAATCTCTGCTGGGAAATACTCTAAATTATTAACTTCTGATGTATTGCGTTAAACACCCAAATGTAAATGTGAAATTGCCCCCAAAAAATGTTTTGTTTTTGCAGGACCTTTGTAGCCTGACAAGCCAGACTAAAACATACAGTATAATGTAAATACTGGCGATGAAGGATAGACCGTGGCTCAAGACCAAGGGTGGAATCAGCATTGTCTTTCAATTTGCAAAACTCTACACAGTGTTGTGATTGGTCCCCCACCACCGAGGGTGAACCAATCATAATCACCTATGGCTCATCACTAGACATACTGGTTGAGCAAAACCTTTTGCACCAGCTAAAGTACATCTAGATTTCTAGGCTAGGACCAAATGTGCAGATTTCTTTCCAATCAGAGAGCCGTACGTGTGTGTGTTCAGTGTGTAATTCTCTGTGCCACATGCAGCAGAGCTGTCAGACACTGCCACCACCACAGATGATACAGTATGATCCAACAATTCTTCTCCAGCCCCTCTGAGGAGCCCTCTTACACCTCTGAGGTGTAACGAGGGGGACGAGGGGGAGGTGGAGGTGGAGGATGGGAGCACTGGAAGAGGAGAACATGACTTGCAGACTTTACACACACAAGAACAAGACAGCACACTTTTGAGGATCATTCAGGTTTTATTTTCCATATTCCTTGTTTTACTTTTGGCATTGTTGACCTAGATCATTTTAAGGCAATACAATTAAGGCAATTAATGAACAGGAACCTAATGAGCATCTGCAAATTGCCCAAAGAGAGGTTCATAGTAAAACAATATAAATCTCAGCTGTTTCATGTTGAGTGGCACAGGTTTACCAATACTGTGGGTGTGTAATAAATAAATAAATGTGCAACAATAACATATTTTTCACAGACATCTTCCCTTGACCTGCTGGCTGCCTGTCCCCTGTATACACTGGGAAAAGTCTGGTCTCGGGAGACAACAGCCTACAGGCTCATTTGAGTGTCATTGACATTGGGACATGTTGACACTTTTATGCTTATACTTGGACACTATTAGGCTAATCATCACTTGCAGGACATGTTTGTGGAGTAATAGTGGCTAAGTGATCGCTTAGAGAAGAATTTAAAAAGTAGTATGTGGCTAACCGCATTTATGCTTTGCCCAGCTAGGACCTACCATGCTAGTCGAATATGTAGCCTACTACCATATGTTCGCCAAACATGAACAAACTTTTTCCCCTTTCAATATACTTTGTCACTACACTCACGTATGATAGGCACATACCACAAACATTCCATAACAATCCCATTTTTCCCAATCTACAGTTAAAATCATTTAATCCCCTATCATTGCCAGAGGTGTCAAGTAACGAAGTACAAATACTTTGTTACTGTACTTAAGTACATTTTTTAGGTATCTATACTTTACTCCACTGCTTATTTTTCTGCCTACTTTTTACTTCTACTTCTTACATTTTCATGCAAGTATCGGTACTTTCTACTCCTTACATTTTAAAAATCGCCTCGTTACTGCTATTTCTTTCGCCATGTTTTTATTTCGTCTCGTCATCGTTCAAACTTTTCTTTTGGGATCTTCAATTGCTCGTTAGGTGCTGTGCACGCACTGTGTGCGTGTTAGATGCAGCGCAGCTAACCTCCTTGATGCTTTTCTATCTTTCCTCTCCAAGCTACTAGGAAGAGTCATGTTGCAAGCTTTGCTGCTTTGAAAGCAAGCACCTGTCTAGAATAAGTATCTTCCTACCAAATTGCCTCATTTAAATTTAGGATCCCTGCAACAGCCTACTGTCAAGAAGACGATTATTTGGCTATTAGCACCACCTATTTTCATTTTACATCGAAGTAGCGATTGTTACGCTTACCTTGGAAATTTTAATAGTTACAGGATAATTTTCTGCATAACATAAAAACGTGTAGCCTAGAACTCATGTTATAGTCATGGCCGTATCTACAATAGAGGACACCGAGGTCCGGACCTCGGTAATTTTTTTGAGCCGAAAATAAGTTTAACATTCTTCAGACGCGCCAATTTAGTAATCCTTTTGCGCACGCTATGCCTCAAAACATATCGCCGGTTTTGCTTCATTGTCTTTCGTAAGCTTTATATGGGTATATCTGCTCTTACAATCGAGGTATTTGGTATTAAATTAAACTAGACAACCAGATCTATCCATCATTGGCATCCATCATGGTATCATTGGCAACGTACTTGCTAGAGAGTGAGAGGGTTTAATTTCAGTATAAAGATCACCTATATTTAGGCAAGGTATGTCTTTATCTAGTGTTAAAGGCTGAACTTGCAAGATCATCACACATTATAATATAGACCTATAAGTTGCAGAGATCATTTTTCAAGTTTTCAATCTCATTGAAATCTGTGAAATGAACACAATTTTTAAAACTGTAATCTGTGGTGGGAGTACATTATTGTAGATTAAATCACACCCACTGGACTCACTCACTGAAATAAAATATATTTTCTCCCAACAATCAGTGGCAGGTTACACTGTTGTCACAAAATTATAAATAGCCTAAAGAATTCTGTGCTAAAAAGAGAAAGCTGCCTATGTAGCCTATTAGGAAGGAAGGAGGAGCTGTGTCTCATTGACTTTCAGTGGGTGTAATATTTGTGTTTCCATCACAAAAAAAGTCTATAATGATGTGATCCCAACATTGCACTTTTATTAAGAATTGTGTTCATTTCACAGATTGCTGTGAGATCATTTTGAAGTTTTCTATCACCCAATTTCAGAAATGGGGCACCCTCATTTTAGGTGGTGCTGAAGTCTCACACAACTGGTGGGAGAATGCAAAGGGAGAGGGGGTTTGGAGTGTCTCAGACCTTTCCCTTTACTGTGGCAGCTATGCATATAATAGTGTATCGAATACAATAAGTGAGTTTATAGCAAAGTCAGTAATGAGCAGGGGAAGTTCAAAGATTAGTTCAAACACTATTTCGATAGATTTCCTATGTTAAATTTTTTTCTATTTTCTACTATTGATATTGCTGTTTAAAACACAGCTTGCAAAAGGTTGAGAACCCCTGCCATAGAACATGTACCATTATCCCATACCACAAAAGGATGCATGGCCTATCACTAGGCTATGCATCTAGAAATGAAGGCCTGCCAATGCGCTGTAGGCCCATGCAGCACGGCCTAAGCCTTTTTGCCTTATATGGCATTTTTTCTCTAAAATTACTTTTACTTTTATACTTTAAGTAGTTTTAAAACTAGTACTTTTATACTTTTACTTAAGTAACAAGTTTGAATTGATACTTCAACTTTCACTGAAGTCTTTTCAAACACTAGTATCTATACTTCTACTTAAGTAATGAAAGTGAATACTTTTGACACCTCTGATCATTGCCTAATGAATCAGAGCCATAATTGTTTGAACGACACTGCCATGATGGCTAGCGTGCATATGTCTCTGTAATTGCTCAGTAGGCATTTGTGGATCTGTGTCTGCGGAAAAAAATGTCTCAAAAATATGTCATAGGGAAATGATGAATGCGCACGTGTGATTGGGGATCCGTACGTGTGATTGGGGATCCACAAATGCAGAAACAAAATTTCAGTTTTACAAATATAATTTTTTTACAAATACATTTTCTTCATATTTGCAAATACAACATTATTTGTGAAGACAAACTTACAAGTTACAAATATGAAATTTGCATTTGTGGATATCTGAACACATTTGCAAACCATTACCTATTTGTAGATAACCCTCTGTGCATTTAGAAATATTATTGAGACATTTTTAACCCCATACTACCGCAGTACACAGAACACTCAGCTGCTTCTGTGTCCAAATGGAGCCCTGCATCCTCCTAGTACTGTAGGTCGCTACTACTGTTGCAGCCTGGTCTCACAGAATTCCGTGAGACTATCACGGACCCTTAACTCAAAATCTGTGGCCATTCCACGGATTTGCCCCAAATTCTGTGTCTATGCCACGGAATTGAGGCCTATGTAAGTCAATGGCAAGCAGTCTCCGTGGCTGACCCACGGATTCCCTGATTCAGTTACAACTGCGTGACAGGGCCACGGAAGAGATCCGTGGTCACAATACAGACTCATCCCTTTCAGTCAAGCACCCGCCTTCATGTTCTTCTACCGGCTTTTGAGAGCTGCCTAGACTTCAATGTAAAACCTTTGCCGCTTGATGACTTTGAAACCAGCAACTTGGAGGCATTTGCTATTTCATTTTTCTACCAGAGGTAAGCTATCTTAAGAATTAACCGACAAAGCAGGCAAGGCTAGGCTATCACACAATCTCTTAAAACTAGCCTATCCCAATCATGATCCCATTCCCATACATGTCCCAGTGATTTTTTTTTCTTTGACCTCGGTAAAATAAAATTTCCACAGTATAGGCCTATCAAATTATATATTTTGGATATTAGCCCGTTTTATTGTTTTACGTGTGTATCCCACGGAATTGACGCCTATGTAAAGTCCATGCAGCAGATCTGTGGTGGACACACGGATTCCAAATCGCTACACAAATGCGTGACAGGACAGTTATCCTCAAAAAGGAACCAAACAAGGAACAAAAAGGTTCCCTTTTTGAGGCCAGTGTTCCGTGGTCGCAGCACGGACTCGTCAAGCGCCCCCCGGAGGGGAGCAGGATAGGCTAATTTGTGTAGCCAATCCAGCATGTCCCAGTGAAATATTTTTTCTTGGTAAAAAAAAAAAAAAAAGAAGAAGAAGAAATACTGACCTTGGTGAAATAAAATTTCCACAATATATCAAATTATATATCTTTGGATATTACCCTGATTTCTTTATTGTTTTAAATAACATTTGCAATATTCAAGAAATGCATTCTGGGAAAGGAAGTAATTTCTCTGGCTGTGACCTTTGAGGTCAGTGGCCGTATCATGTCAACATTTAGACAAGATGCGTTTCCAGGCATTTCTTTTGATCTTTGTCGACTTTTACTGTTTTATTATTATTTGGCGAAGTATAAGAGATATGAAGACAATATTTATCTATTTCGCTTGCATCACGTCATTGTGTGGGCGACCAGACACCAATGCGTCTGCGCGATTTCTGGTAAGTTCAGCAGAAAAGTGAGAAGGAAAAGTTATGAAGCATTTACACCTTCAAAACGATCAAATTACATCCAAAATATATGTTGTTATGTTTGTTGATTTCCATCCCCTGTGGAAGAGTTGTGTTAGACAGAGATTGACCGAGTATAAATGTTAGTTGCATGAAAACGTTTCCAGGCTATAGTGGCTAACGTTAGCTAAATCTCTCTGGTTATAGGCTCTGCTACCTAGCAAGAGTTGCTAACTCCCTGTAGCCTTGTAACGTTAATTTACACCATGAAGTGCTTTTGGCATTGGCTTTGGCATTTGGCATCTACAGTGACTGGTCAAGGGAGGGGTTTATAGATTGTCTTAGGTACAGTCTGTGCCTCCAGGTATGTAAGACCCCCCCCTTCACCAAAAAAAAAAAAAAAAGCAAACAAACAAAGAACAAAAAAAAAAAAACAGTAGCCTACCTCTCCTGTCTGTTGAGAATTGCACTGTACAGTGCAGAAGCTTACAATCCTTCTCCCAGAACACACAGAGCATTTTCCTACAACTTTATTGCTTTATTTTCACCTTCCAACCGGTATTAGTATTAGGGAATATAGTATAGAAAAATGTTAAAACCCTGCATGTGTATTCAATTCAATTCAATTCAATTTTGTTTGTAGAGCGCGAAACTACAATACATTGTCTCGCGGTGCTTTACTGACTGTACTCTCCCTTTCCTTACTAATAATTATTTGTTAGGAAGAATCCTTGGGCACATCCACGCCTCATGGGCTCAACCCACCTGCCGGGGGCCTAGTGAAGTGTCTGTACAGTCGGTAGCCTGATACATAGATTGACCATGTTAACACAGAGTAACAGCATGAATACAGAATACAATTACTAGATGGTAGGAAAAAAACTTTTGGGGCAGTCAATGGGGTAGAAGAGTCAGGGAATGGAGTCAATAGGAATCATTTAGGAAGGGATCATCACATCATGGGGCCTATGGGAGGAAAGGTTGGTTGGCATCCGTTTTCTGAGATGATGCATAAATGTGATTATGTTGGTTAGAATCATTGTCTGTTTTTTTTGCACTAGCTTTTGACCTATCAAACATTTGAAATCATTTTGCAGATGTCACAAGCAATGGATGCTGGTCAGGTGGAGGTCCTGATGAAGGCCCTTTGCTAGGGAAAGGATGCAAGAGTTAGTCTACTGTAGTCGTCCCTGTGTGGGCCCAGTCCATTGATGTGGGAAAGGTAAGTTTTTAAAAACCAGTAGTCAGACATTCCAATCAGCCTACATCCGTGGCCAATACGGAGCAGGTAATGAGCAGGCGCATAGCAGCCTAACCCAGTCCACCACTGCCATGCTGCTCCCTGCAAGCCTGACCCGTCCTACTGCCCCACACACCTGTCCCAAATCCAGCTTAATTAGTACACAGAGATTGGAGGAGAGAGTTAATAGGTACATGAATGACTACATGACTCACATGCAAATTGACTATGGCCAACTATCTGTCTAAAACCACAATATTCCCAGCATGAAGTTTGGATTACTGGCCCTCATGTAATAGACCAGTTTAGAAACCAGCACATGTCATCACTGACATCGCCCACCTGCACACAATGTTGCTTGCTATTTTAAGTCCCCCAACAAATTGTACTTACAGTACAGAACACTACACTACTACTCCTGTCATTGTCTTCTCCCATGTCACCTTCATAGGCCCACAAACAAAGCATAACACACAGGAAGGTCCCTTGTGCATGCATACACTACAATGCCAACACACACACTTATCAGACAGTCTCTAACATACACTCCGCACACTGCTCACCTCACTACCATACCATACCTCACCATACCTTTTCCCACATATACAACGCCACATTGTCCAAGTGTCCCATCTCCCCCATCATCCCCTACTCCCCCACCATGACCCCTGGCAGTTGGGTTATCCCCTCAGCCTTGGACCTGGAGTATTCTTGTACCTGTTGCTTTGGGTGCTCCTTGTTGGTGTCCAAACTTGTTTTCAAATGTATCTTATTAAATGATGTATATGATGCAGATCACCACTGTTCCCTCTAAGCTGCGCGCGTGCGCGCGCGCGCAGGCCTCTCGGGCTTGCAGCGCACTATGATTTTTCAGACCGCGCAAAAAAATCATCAAGCCCCTTAACACCCGCGGTATACTTCTGCGCACATAACGCGCGTACTTGATGCACCAAGCGGTTACATCGCGGTAATTTCATTCGCGGTGTTTCCGTCACCATCCGCATCCTCACTTGTTGACACTGTGGCGAAACGGTTGAGGAGACAGCTAATCTTCAATGCACGTTGCTTCATACTGCTCTGTTTGCGTCCAGAGAGGTGTTTCCTTGTTGCAATAGTTAAAGAGCTCCACCCATAGGCTAATGAACTGTGTATCAAAATGAGCAGGAGAAAAAAAATTTTAAGCAATGATAAATGATATAGGCTACCAGAATCAGTTTGCATGCATTGCTGATGGACATAGAATCTTTTTCATTAACACCCATGCCTTAATAATACCTTAAACATTTATTTATTCAGGTTGTAGTTATAGGCTACATTCAGAAGATAAAACAGAAAGGGAGCAAATGGCTATCTGGGGGGTTTCAAAGAGGGCAAGCAGAGGAAATTAATCAGAAAATGGGCCCTAATCAATACTTTTTATTAATACATGTAGTAAGAAATAAATTAATGTAGCCTATTTAAAGGAAAAATCTGGTGTGAATGCATCCATAGTAGACTAATCCAATGTCACTAATTGTTGTCTGTAGGCCAGAGAACCTGACAATCTGATACAACATACTGTAGGTAAATACAAAGTCATCATCTGACCTCAACTGAATGCGTGTCTTACAGAAATGCAGTCAATTTATTGTGCCCTATTCTGTTAGCTCAGGTTCAGCATTGTAGTTGCATCTTACTTTTGTTCTTTACCAGTCAACAGCACTATGCATTATTATACTACATGGCTATGGACTGATGCACACTGGATTTTTTGTTTACAACACAGAACAGAAGTTATTATTAAATAGTGCGGCAAGTATAATATGTGCATTATTATCCCGATCGCATGTGTAAACCTGCTCACGGTGCGGAAGCATGCCGCTCAGACAAATTTTAATTTGCTCAGTCCTGAAAAAAATTAGAGGGAACATTGCAGATCACTATGAATTTTGATCTCCTCAACAGGACCCTAGATGTCTCAGCCCAGACTGACCCTTTGCCAGACCAGCAGGGCCAGACTGATCCAGTGCAAAACCAGCAGGACCAGGCCCTGCCCATGGATGATGGTATCATCCTCAACCTTTTTATTTGCCCTCTGAATCCCAACCTCTTACTCATCTTGGAGCTCACCAATTCCAAATTGAGGCTGTTCACACACCCCCACCTCAGCTCCAGGTTCAGTCTCAGAAAAGAAATAAATGAAAAAGAGGTAAAGTTAGTGTTCTTTTCAGTTTATCTTTGTTTTTATGCAGAGAACATTGCAGTTAAAGGATAACTTTGCTTTCAACTAGAGATCTATTGCTCAAGTTACTGAAGAAGACCAGTACAGAAAACAAAGTTTTGATCCAACTCCTACAGATTCAGGTTGGACCAAGCAGCCATATATTCCATGAACCATACCACCGATCGCAATCGAAAGGGTGGGCAAAGTCTTGTTGGTATTTTTTTATTGCTATATATGTCCAGTTTATGAATTGGTATGATAACCTTTGCAGAACAGTAGCTTTATCATATTTATCATGCATTTCTTATTTGAACCATATTCATTCCACTCGGAAATAGTGGCAATTCTTAGATGTTGTGTATATAGCAATTAGGGTACTTCTACTGGTGATTAATATCTCTGTTACAGTTTTTTTACAAGGCCCTGCATATAAATTGTTATGCACCAAGAGGAATTGACACAAACTACTGGTGCAGAGTGAGCAAGGAGGGAAAACGAATTTAACATTAATTGCCACAGCTCTTTTGTGAATCATACAGGCCACAGATATTGACTTTGTATGTTTGATTTACCTAATCACAGAACAACTCTGGCTTGTCTGTGAAATTTGAAGAAAATAACACTCCATTTGTTTTTCACTGAACCATGCCATAGCTCATTAACATGAGGATAACTGACATAACTTCTGAAATTCAATCTGATTGCCCAGTTAGCTATGGCGTTCGATAATTCGCTGTAGTCATCCAGTTTGCATCATCCCAAGGTATTTTTTCTTTGTTTGCTGGCTTAAATTATAAAAACTAACAATTATAATACATTTCCCATCATTTTTATTCATTCTGGTGACCCAGTTAGCTTGTCCCCAAGCGAATTTTGCTTTGTTGATTACTTATAATTATTAGGATTATCTGTTATTAATTCAAATCAAACTCAGGAGGAAAACAAACTAGCAATACACAAAATCACAACAATAATAATAATAAGCAAACCATAAGGATAACAGATTTTTTTTTAACCTATCAATCTAATCGCCCAGCTAGCTTTGCCCTTAGGAAATTCGCTGCAGTTGGGAAATTCACTGGGAAATTCACACAGTCGCTGTTGTTCCCCAGTTACCTTTGCCCCATGGGAATTGTGCTTTGTTGCTGACTGAATAAAATATGTCACTACTATGAGCTCCTGCTTGGATCGCCTGTGTCCTCTGACCACCAGACCAGCTCGATCCACTCAGTCTCACGGATGGCTAACTGACTCTCTTCGTTCGATGCGCACTAACCTCAGAGCCTCAGAGAGGAAATGGCGCAAGACTAAGGACCCTTCAGATCTAACACAATTCCAAACATTGTTAGCATCCTTCTCATCCATCATCACTTCTGCAAAAAAGGAATTCTACCAGGACAAGATCATCAATGCTACGGACACCAAGAAACTGTTCTCCACGTTCAAATCTCTACTGAACCCTCCACCACCGCCTCCTGCAACCAACCTCACAGCTGACACCTTTGCTGAATTCATCACTGACAAAGTAGCAGCAATCAGCAGCAGATTCTCGGACCCACCCATACAGATGACTACACAAAGGCTTCCTCCGGCTTCATTTACTTCATTTGCTTCTCTATCAGAAAGTGATGTGACTAAGCTTCTCACAGGCAGTCGTCCGACATCCTGCCAGTTGGACCCAAGTCAAACTACTCTTCTACAGGACATTACTCCTACAATTGTCGAGGCAACCACTCATGTTATCAACGCTTCTCTAACTTCAGGGACATTTACCACCACCTTCAAACAAGCTCAAGTAAGACCACTGCTCAAAAAACCATCTCTCTCTCCCACGCAAGTGGAGCACTATTGACCTGTCTCTCTTCTTCCTTTCCTATCTAAAACCATTGAAAGAACGCTCTTCAAACAAGTCATGGATTTTCTGACTCAGCATAACCTCCTGGATTGCAAACAATCTGGCTTCAGAAGTGGACACTCTACGGAAACGGCACTCCTCTCAGTAACAGAAGCTCTTAAAGAAGCCAAAGCAGCAGGACAATCATCAGTTCTCATTCTACTTGACCTATCAGCAGCGTTTGATACAGTCAACCATAGAATTCTTCTGGATAAACTCAGAAGCATGGGCGTTGGCGGCAAAGCACACTCCTGGTTCGGATCCTACCTCACTGGACGATCATTAAATGTGTCATGGCTTGGCAAAACCTCAGCAAAGCACTACCTTACCACAGGAGTACCCCAAGGCTCAGTACTGGGGCCCCTCCTCTTTGCTTTGTACACAACAACACTGGGTCCAGTCATCCACTCACATGGTTTTTCCTACCACTGCTATGCAGATGACACCCAACTTTATCTATCTTTTCCTCCTGGCGATTCTACAGTGACAACACGGATCTCTGACTGTCTCTCTGACATATCTGCATGGATGAAAGACAACCACCTTCAACTGAACCTCTCAAAAACGGAACTGCTCATCATCCCAGCCAGGCAAACCCTACACCACAACATCAGCATTAAGATAGACTCCCTATCTGTTGCTCCTACCAAGGCTGCAAGAAACCTAGGCGTAATAATGGATGACCAGCTGACCTTCACGGATAATGTTGCGGCTGTTGCTAGGTCGTGCCGTTTCTCTCTATTCAACATTAGAAACTCAGGCCGTACCTTACTCAACATGCAACACAGGTCCTGGTTCAGACGCTGGTTATCTCTCGCCTCGACTATTGCAACACTCTTCTAACAGGTCTACCAGCCTGTGCGGTAAAACCACTACTGATGATCCAGAAGGCTACTGCACGCCTGGTCTTCAACCAGCCAAAGAGATCACATGTGTCTCCACTGTTCAGGGAGCTCCACTGGCTGTCCCTGGCTGCTCGCATCAAATTCAAGTCACTAATCTTGGTTTACAGAGTACTGGATGGAACTGCTCCAGTCTACCTGAAAGCCATCATCAAACCATACGCTAACCTCCAATCGCTCAGCTCAACCAAGGATCGCTGCTTAGAACAACCAACACCCTGCACAGGTCAATCTAGGCTCTTCTCATGCATCGTTCCAAACTGGTGGAATAATCTTCCCAAGACTATCAGAACAACAGGCACTCTTTCTACTTTCAAGAGACTTTTGAAGACCCAGCTCTTTCAAGAGTATCTCTTGTCCTAGTTCCTTAAATTACTTGGAATACACTGACCAAGCACTTCTAAACTCTTGCACTTGCTCTCCTATTAGCAAATGGCACTCCCAGTAGGCACTTACTTGTATTGTGTTGCAGTTTGATTGTTATCCATAAGTCGCTTTGGATAAAACGTCTGCTAAATGCATAAATATAAATGTTTTTGTGTATCAGGACAGAATTTCTCCTCGCTGTGATGTAGTGCCAATGGCAACTGTAAGGACACAATTTGAAGAACTTATGCTATCTCATGGTGTTAGCTCTGTAGTTCCTTTTAATGTTGTTAATGTTTATTTGTTCATGGTGATTGTTCATGTTGTTCTTGCTGTTGCAGAAAAAACAAAAACGATTTGTCACATTTTGTCAATCACATATTGCTTAGGTGATTCTATTAGGTCTATTAGTGTGGTCTGACAACCCTTGTAGGATCTTAATTGAAGGGGAAGCATCCCTGAGTTAATTTAAGCACTGTGTGGTCAACAAACTGCATAATAAGAACCACAATACCGAGTTTTCACATTTCCATTTTACTGGTCCACCATTTCAACACATGATCTTTCACTAACTTTCACTACCTGTTTGCAATGGTTATCATGCCATGTTAATGTATATAGTTATCACATGTTATTATGTATTTGTTCATGATGTTTTTTGGTGTTTTGATGTTGCAGGAAAAGTTTAAAGAATAATTAAAAAAAAAAAAAAAAACGGATTTCATATGTTATAATTTTTTTCACATTTTGTCATTCACATATTGCTGAGGTGATTCTATTAGGCCTATTAGTGTAGTCTAACAACCCCTGTAGGGTCTTGGTTGAAGGGAAAGCATCCCTGAGGTAATTTAAGCACCCTGTGTGGTCAACAAACTGCATAATAAGAAAGAACCACAAAACCGAATTTTCACATTTCCATTTAACTGGTCCACCATTTCAAAGCATGATAACTACCAAAAAGCTACCTGTTTGCAATGGTTATCATGCCAAACTGTTTACCTGAGATGTCCAAGAAGTCAAAAAAACAGATTAGAAATTGCCCACCCGTTCGATTGCGAGAGGTCAATTTTTGGGTCCGGGCTCATGGCCTAATATATCTTTTGTTTACTGTTTTGTGAGGCTGCTTTCATAAAGACACTGTTTAAAGTAGTGATGGGAATTATGATTCTTTATTGAGAATTAGTTCTCCTCGCTCAGTTCGTCCAAACAAATTGTTCACACTTAGTAACGGCACAGACTGTACCTAAGAGAATCTATAACACCCTCACTTGACCAGTCACTGTGGATGCCAAATGCCAAAGCCAATGCCAAAAGCACTTGATGGTGTAAATACAAGGCTACTAACGTTAATTACCTACTGCAAACAGTATGACTCGGAGTTAGCAACTCTTGCTAAGTAGCAGAGCCTCTGACGTTAGCCACTAGCCTATAGCCTAGAAACTTTTTCACGCAACTAACATTTATACTCGGTCAATCTCTGTCTAATACAACTCTTACACAGGGGGTGGAAATCAACAAACATAATAACATATATTTTGGATGTAATTTGATCGTTTTGAAGGTGTAAATGCTTAATAACTTTTCCTTCTCACTTTCCTGCTGAACTTACCAGAAATCGCGCAGACGCACTGGTGCCTGGTCGCCCACACAATGACGTGATGCAAGCGAAATAAATAAATATTGTCTTCATATCTCTTATACTTCGCCAAATAATAATAAAACAGTAAAAGTCGACAAAGATCAAAAGAAATGCCTGGAAACGCATCTTGTCTAAATGTTGACATGATATGGCCACTGACCTCAAAGGTCACAGCCAGAGAAATTACTTCCTTTCCCAGAATGCATTTCTTGAATATTGCAAATGTCATTTAAAACAATAAAAAAAATCAGGCTAATATCCAAAGATATATAATTTGATATATTGTGTAATTTTTTTTTCACCAAGGTCAGTATTTCTTCTTTTACCAAGAAAAAATATTTCACTGGGACATGTTTGGGATCATGCTGGATTGGCTACACAAATTAGCCTATCCTGCTCCCCTCCGGGGGCGCTTGACGAGTCTGTGCTGCGACCACGGAACACTGGCCTCAAAAAAGGAACCTTTTTTGTTCCTTGTTTGGTTCCTTTTTGAGGATAACTGTCCTGTCACGCATTTGTGTAGCGATTTGGAATCCGTGTGTCCACCACAGATCTGCTGCATGGACTTTACATAGGCGTCAATTCCGTGGGATACACACGTAAAACAATAAAACGGGCTAATATCCAAATATATAATTTGATAGGCCTATACTGTGGAAATTTTATTTTACTGAGGTCAAAGACAAAAAAATTCACTGGGATGGGAATGGGATCATGATTGGGATAGGCTAGTTTTAATTAAGAGATTGTGTGATAGCCTAGCCTAGCCAGCTTTGTCGGTTAGCCTAATTCTTAAAAATATAGGCTAGATAGCTTACCTCTGATAGAAAAATGAAATAGCAAATGCCTCCAAGTTGCTGGTTTCAAAGTCATCAAGCGGCAAAGGTTTTACATTGAAGTCTAGGCAGTTCTCAAAAGCCGGTAGAAGAACATGAAGGCGGGTGCTTGACTGAAAGGGATGAGTCCGTGTTGTGACCATGGATCTCTTCCGTGGCCCTGTCACGCATTTGTGTAGCGATTAATGCAGTTGTAACTGAATCAGGGAATCCGTGGGTCAGCCACGGAGACTGCTTGCCATTGACTTACATAGGCCTCAATTCCGTGGTATAGACACAGAATTTGGGGCAAATCCGTGGAATGGCCACAGATTTTGAGTTAAGGGTCCGTGGTAGTCTCACGGAATTCGGTTTTGGAGGCCTATTTTTCCCCTCTCAGTAGGCTATTTACAGTTAGGGTTGGTACTTATGTATGCCATAAAACCTGGACAAATCGGTAACCCTGGGCGACCCATTAAATGTATGTCAATATGTATTTTTATGCCTTTGCCACTCAGTTGGACATGTTCAGTACTTTGGCCAAAATCAAGGACATTTTCGGTAACAGGTCAATAAAATCGGGGTCCGTCCCCAGAAATCAGGACGTCTGGGCACCAGACTGTTGACTTCACCTGCAGTTATGATGATTAATTTGAATTATTTCTTCACTAACAACTTAAATACATTGTAATGTTTCATTGGCTATGAGCCTGAATGGGGATGGACTTACAGTAACTATGATTTCATCACTAAGCACCACCCCTGTGATTGCACTCAAAACTTTGACCTCAGGCGCAAAGATAGCACGAGTGTAATATAGATTATTATCAGAACATTCTTTTCTGTTACCAAATGAAACACAAATGTTGAGTGGCTGAGTGTTAATTGAATCGAAACTGTCAAGTTACTAAAAACACTTCCTTTACTAGTGTCTAAGGAAGGCATCATCAAAAAGCTGACTCCAGTCCTGGTCGTCCATTGACTGTTCCCATTGACTGTTCTGTGTGGACCCGTGACTGATGATAAATTCATGAGATTAAGTAATTTTCATGGAGCATTATTTCGGACAATCATGGCCATTAACACAGACGGCTGCTACTCCGACCTACTAAGTTCAGTAGACAAGAATTTTTAAAGATTTTGGACGGAGAGATATGTTTCCACATATCACAAATAGATTGCCAGCTGCGGACTGTGCACTAGATCTTGTGTATCTTATCTCCACATCCAATGTTAGGCTCTTTTAATTTCTGATAATCTATTTATAAGTTGTACATAATCAGTTATCTATTAAGTCAAATAGCAAAGGCATATCGTACGTACACTGTAAATAAAGTAGTCTACAATAAAATGGGTGCATTTCAGATAGCTGGAGAGAGAGCGAAAATGAAAGTATGTGCGTCTGACTGGCATAAACGTCACCATACATTAGGAATGTAGTGTACTACATGAAAATGCACTCTATTGTTCTTGGGTTTCTCCTTCTTCAACTGAATTATTAGAACTCAACTAATGTACAATAGTTACAATTTCTATGGATTAAATATTGTAAACGGGCAGCTGCTGCAGGACATAGGTAGGAACACAGGCATCTTGGCCTCAGCATATGACTGGGATATGCGGGCAGACCTGAGGAAGCAGCTCAAATTCCCAGAGGAGGTAGCCCACACCAGCCTTAGACCAGATATGATCCTCTGGTCTAGGATCACCAAACAGGTGGTGCTCATAAAGCTGACTGTACCCTTGAGAGGATTGAGGAGGCGCATGAGCACAAGAAGGGGAAATATCAAGGCCTGATACATGACTGCTAGCAAAACGGATGGAAGGCCTGGAACCTTCCAGTAGAGGTCAGCTATAGGGGCTTTGCTGGGCAGTCTGGAAGAGCTGTGGAAGAACCAATGGCAGAAAGTTGAGTGGTGGTTAGAGGGGGTAGGCTAGATGAAAGATGCTGGATTAGCTGACAAGCCCTCCCGATGTGCCGTGGGCTTAATTTGACAAAACATCAAAGAGAGGGGAGGGTGCCCATCTGATGACCTGCGGTAGCTACTCAACTCCTGCCATGATCTTGTCACAGAGGTACCCCAAGGATCAGTGTTGGGGCCCCTCCTGTTTGCCATGTATACCACCTCATTGGGGCAGATCATCAACTCTCATGGCTTCTCTTATCACTCCTATGCTGATGATGCCCAGCTCTATCTTTCATTTCCACCTGATGACAATACGGTCTCAGCAAGAATTTCAGGCTGTCTCTCTGATAGATCTGCATGGGTGAAAGACCATCACCTCCAGCTAAACCTCTCAAAAACGGAACTACTGGTCTTCCCTGCGAAGCCAACCATGACGTTTGCATCAAAACTGACTCCCTAGCTCTTGCTCCTACTAAAGTACCCAGCAGGCCACCCACTCCTGCCTTGACTACTGCAATAATGCCCCTCTAACAGGCCTCCCAGCCTGTGTGGTGAAACCACTACAAATGGTCCAGAACGCAGCAGCACGTCTTCAATCAGCCCAAAAGGGCACATGTGACACCTCTACTCATATCTGAGTACGATGATAAAGGCAAAGGTCACTCTCCGGATATTAAAGGAACGCCTTCTGGCTGTCCCAGCACCTCGCACAAGACAATCCAGACTCTTTTCTTGTATCATTCCAAGTTGGTGGAATGACCTACCGAGCACAATCAGAGCAGGGGCGTCCCTCTCTGTATTCAAGAAACTGAAGACCCAGCTCTTCAGAGAACACCTCTTGTCCTAGCAGTACCACACTCTAAAGACCCATGTGATAATTTCTTTCCAGCACTCTATGTAGCTTGATTGTTGATCCTCTTGTGTAAGTCGCTTTTGATAAAAGCATCTGCTAAATGCATAAATGTAAGTGTACAGTAAATGTAAAGATGTAAAGAGAGGAGAGAGCGATGCCACTGGCCCACAGATGGCGCAAATCTCTACACAGAGCGTTGTGATTGGTTCCCAACTGTTTGGAAGTTTCAATTCCATGCAGGCTCTGTTGGCCACACCCCTTCCCAGCTCCCAATTTCCCCAGTTCACCTTCAGCCAATCACCCAGGCCCATGCCACTTATTAAGGACACCTGTGCCCATGTCAAACTCTTTGTCTGCTCCAAACTGAAGCTGTTATCTTGCTGAATCTTAAGCTGCTGTTATCCTGTGAATCTCCTGTGCTTTGTGTGCGTTTTTGACCATGTGAGTCTATCTTCTGTATGCTTATTTGAGTTTATATTTCGTGTATGCCTATTTAGTGACTGAATCATTGAGCAGACCTGTGCTTTCTTGTTTGGTGGCCATGCTGTCATTGTTTGCCTAACTGCTTGGCTTGATCATTGGTTTGTGTTTGTGACTTAGGCCTCGTTCAGATTGGCATCCCAAATCCGATTTTTTCATATCCAGATTGTATCTAGAATTGATTTCGGGTGGTCTGAACAGCAGAAAACCACATGAATTCCGATTTTTCCGAATCTGTTACGCCCTACATACCCATGTGGTGTCAATTGCGATTCATATCGGATATGCTGCGATCTGAACAGCTTTTCCACATGGGATAAGATTTCACCGTGTCACTTGCGTCATTTGTCACGTGACACAAACATCAACACGTGGAATGCAGATGGACGGAAGTGAGAGATCAATGTTGATTCTCCTTTTAAAAAACAGTGTCGTTTGCTATAACAACGTGTCAGTGCGCGTTATGGATTTGCCGCAAGTTGGAGTTTACCTCGCGTGTGGAAAGCAAGGTTTACCTCGCGTGTGGAAAGCAACGTCAGTGAAAGTTTTCAACCACGCATCAGAAAGGCAACTAACAGCTGTGCTGGACTGCATTGATGCACTGAAATAAAGATGAGTAACTTTATTCTTCCATCTCTGATACTTCCTTGTTACTTGTAGCTGTGTGCTACGGCCCCACTTAACCATCTGAGAGAGAAACAACCAGCATTCTACCCTCCGCGGGTTTGCTTATTATTTGTGGGCATGATGCGTTGGGGTACCATAGTAACCCACGTGGATATGGCAGGTGATTAGCGGACATGGAGATCCGATATGACAAGCAATGTGAACGCGGTCGATAGAGAGATCTGATGTTGATCAGATATGCTAAAAATCAGATTTGGAGTGCAGTCTGAACATAGTCTTAGCTAATCAAACTGATATCCGCCTGTAGTATTTATGTGTTAACTCTAGTATTATTTATGGGCCATGTGATATGCTGTGCTTTGTGTTAACCTATGTGCTAATGTTGTATTATGTTTATATTTGGCTGATTGTGACATGGGGCTAATTGTTTGCCTTTTCCATTTCCCTCCCTCCCTAGAGACCACACACACACACACTCCTGTCACACACATACTCCTGTAACTCCTGTCACACACATACTCCTGTAACTCCTGGCACACACTCCTATCACACACACACTCCTATGTAACACACACACCAGTTACACACACACACCCATACACTCAGTTCAGACAAGCATTCATCTCCTGTCCTGGATGTTGTATCCTGAATAAACAAACTGAACTGGTAACCTGACTGGAACTCTAGTGTTCTCACCGACACCCCCACTGGTCTCAAGCCAGCACCCCCTTCTCCTCACTACACTCCTTTTCCCCAACCACCAATAACAAGCACCTATGGCTCATCGCTATTCGTACTGGTTCAGCGAAACCAAAGATGGAAGGCCCTCTGGCGAAACATTTATCTGTAACAATGGGTCTGTCTGTCTGTCACCCAAAAATCAACACCTAGCCCTGCTGTTTTATACTGCTAAGCGCTATTGAAAGCCACCTCAATGATAAAATTTTGTGCATCGTAGACCGAGTTTGCGAAACGGCAGCTAACACTAAGTGAATGAGGCATGTCAAAAACGAAACCTAATCGATTTGCTTTCGTTTTGAAATGCCCCATTCTGTTAACGTTAGCTGCCGTTTCGCTATCTCAGTCTGCCTTGCATGAAATCCAGTGATTGAGGTGGCTAACAATAGCGCTTGGCACTACAAAACAGTAGGACTAGGTGTTGATTCATGCCGGCTTTCTCCTTTAATAATATAATTTCTGTATAAGCCTGCACTGGCGGAAATCAGTATCACTGCAAAATTGAAATCATGACTGGTTGAACAATCACTAGTCTCTATGTTTTTCATGTTTAGCCTTTTCAGGCGTATAATATGGTGGTGGTATCGTAGTAGTTAAGGTCCCTTGGTGGTGTTGCATAGTGGCTAAGGACCCTGACTCTGATGGGCCAGTAGTCTGGAAGTTGTGGGTTTGAATCCCTGCTGCCACCATTGTGCCCTTGACCAAGGCACTTAACACTTAAAGTTGCTGTAGGGAAGACTTGCCCTGTGGTTGACAAAATGTCACTTTGGATAAAAGCAATCACGGTTCATAGTTAACCAGTGACTTTAAATAAATCTCAGTCCTCACTGTTGAGCGACTCATATTTATCACTCAAGTGGTGGCTACAACTGAGAACAAACAGTTGTTTGTCACCAGATCATAATTTTCATGCCCATTGATTTTTTTTTTTTTTTTTTTTAGCAAAGGCCATATGCAAATCAAGCCAATCCAACTTAATTCTGAAAGGCACTAATCTACTGGAGTGTCTGTTTTGCATATAAATCAATACACAGCACATGGGCATAGAGTAATAAGCCTGCCACAAATGTTACAAATGTTTTTATTTACATTTTTCACAGTTCATTGCTTATTCCAATTCACATCCTCCAATTCGTTGTAAATCGTTGAACAAGAAATTTTCATTTTTCACCACAATCTAATACCTAGATATAAAAGTTCATTGTAGCCCTACTCCAATTCTGTCCAATAGCAGCAGGAAGCTGTCATGCATCAGGTAATGCCAGTCTGATTCATTCTGTATTTTAAATAAACAGTCATGCTGCTCAAAAATAGTAGATTTAGTAAATTATTGTTTCAAACATGTATCATCTCTGTGCATTCACAATAGGGCTGTCAGAAAGAATCTGTTAAGCAATCATTAGTGTAAAAGATAGTGTATGAAAATACTGACTGCAACTTCTTACATTTGAATGTCTTTACATACATTTGAATGTTAGCTTTACTTAACACTGATATGAAGATCTAGGCAAAATATTGTAGAAAAATATTTTAAGATATATTTTTGGCCATTGAGAGACATTCTCTTCCTGCTTTAACATATTCAAGCAAACAAATAATTGATTAGTCGAGAAGACAATTAATACATAAATAACTACAGTATAATGTAGTTAGACATCAGAAAGCAAGAAAGATTTCCAGGTCCAGGCACTCCGTTAATCCATGCAAAAAAAAAAAAATTTTAAAGATTTTAATGAAGGCTAAAACATTAAAAAAAAAAAAAACACTGACGCATATGGGCCTTACAGCCTTCATCAGGGTAATGTTTTAGCCTTCATTAAAATCACTTTTTTGCATGGATTAACTGAGTGCCTGGACCTGGAAATGTCTATGTGAAATTCCCTTCCAAGAGCACCATTTTGTTCAGGGAAACCAGTAGCCCTCCACCAAACTTTTTTCATAATGTACGGTTAGTGTACACAAAATTGTGATCAGGGCATACTGTAGGTTTCTGTGGATCTGATGGACTTTTTCATCTGTGTATCTGTTCCGTATCTTTCAGTCTACTGTATTAAAGAGCTGATGAATGTCATAGCCTTTTTCCTCCATTTTTTCTGGTCAGAAATCTAGTGTTGAAAACCCACATTGACGTAGACTGGTTCCGTATCCTGCCTCTGTGCAGTGGCCATAGTGTTATGTATCAGATAGTCATTGATGCACTGATGCAGATAGATGTACTGGGACTGCAGAGAGGAGAAAAGAAGGCAGAGACAGAAGAGGTCATTATCTGACTGTAGTGGAACTGACAGTAAATGCATTGTCAGGATAAAGTATTGCTAATACAGACCAAAAGGATATACAATGAGAAAAAGAGGACAGTAAAATGCCACAAAACTACAAAAGTAACTAATTACTGTAATGCATTTTGAGGCATTACAGAAAGAAAATTGGTAATATTTTACTCAGTACAATTAGTAACGCAAGTTACAATGCATTTTTAACTTGAAATGAAGTGGTGTGTTTTCCTCCATACAGTCTCCACTTGTCATTCTCAACATTTCGAATTAGTGAAGGTCATAGGCTACCGGAGGGCCTAAAGAGTAACTTAAAAGTAATGCAACAGTAGTGTAACGCCTTACATTTTCAAAACAGTAATATTGTAATGTAAGGGATTATTTAAAAATGTCAGTAACAAGTAATAAATAACACAGTACAGTTTTGTAGTAACCCAACACTGGTTAGAGTTTACCTCTGTTTGCACCATGCGGGGCCTGTGGCGTCTCATGCGATGGACAAACCCGGCGATGTCTACGGCTGCTTCTCTCTCCAGCTGCTGCAGCAGCACATCCAGAGCAATCAGAGTTCCAGTTCTGCCAACACCAGCACTGACAAAACAGAAGCAAGAACACAAGCTTTCAAACAGAGGAGTTTGGCACATAGAGCTGAGCCCGTTTAACCACTCAACTCCAGCAGCGCGTACCCACTGGGTCAACGCACTTCTGTTGCATATCACTTGTTGCTATCAATAAGTGTTTGTGAATGTCCTTAAAGCAATGAGAGGTAATATTTATAAGAAATTCATGTTTCTTGTTAAGGCTGCAGCTGAGTTAAGAGCTCTTCTGTTGCATATCACTTGTTGCTATCAATAAGTGTTTGTGAATGTCCGGACTAAGTTTAAGCATAGCCCTGCTGCACGAGCCTTCTAACAGCAATATGTTTAGCATGAAATGAAAGAATTTCAAACAGCATAGACCTAACGCGAAACACTTTACATTGAGTCAATGTAACCTCAGATCTTACTTTCGGTTTCAGTCAGGTCCCATTGATTCAGTGAAAAGTGCCTGTTCGCTTCTGTGTTCGCATTCGGTCTGTGCTGTACCAAATTATTTTGTTCCACTCGCTAACTGGCACATTTAGCAAGCTCTTTCAACAGGGCTATGCTTGAATTCACTCCGGTATTTTCCTTTAAAGCAATGAGAGGTAATATTTATAAGAAATGCATGTTTCTTGTTAAGAGTTAAGAGCTCTTACTGTACATTCACACCAAGAGCTACTAATGGTAATGTAGGGTGATCTGTGACAACCTGTGAGATAGGGTGACCTGCGACAACCCTGATTTTGCTGGTCTGTCCCCAGTTGAATGCAAGACAAGCCACTTTCACCCTGATTTTTGAAGCTAAAACATAAGGGAATGTCCCGATTTTCATCTGAGAGGGCTGGTCACCTTATGTTAATGTGACAAGAGCAACAGACACTTCAACATCATTCAACTGCAAGCACAAACATTTTGACATTGATAATAATATTTTGGCATAATGACATGGATTTTACTGCTTTAGTTCTTGTTTAGTTAGACAACAACTGTAAAGGCTGTCAGGGATATTCTATGAAACTATATTTCTAGAGGCTTCATCAGAAATACTCATCCTTATGCTTACTCAGTCATTCACTATACTGGTGCATGCACTAGCAGACATCAGGAACTGGGATATGATCATTAGGGGGGTAGGCTGTACCTGCAGTGCACCACTGTGGGCCCAGTTTGAGATCTATTGTGATTCCAGATAAGGTCGCGGAACTGAATCAGTTCATGTGTTCCTCTTGGAACCCCATGGTCCGGCCAGGCTGTATAGTGGAAATGCTTCACCAATCTGACCTCTGATTTGACAACCTGACAGCAGACACACACACACAAAAATTAACACCTGCTCGTAGGAGACATTGATGATTGAAGAATGGAATAGTTCTTACATGTTTTACAGTAAATTCACGTATAGTCCAGTTTCTCTCGTCACGTTCTGAGTTTTTGGATACACGTAGCTCACCATACTGACATGGAGCACTCTGGGGCCAGTACTCTGCACACTTATTCTGAAAGAGAGGATTTTTTACAGGCAAAAATGAGAACGAGGAACAGAGCAAAAATGATTACACCAAACAGATATTTGAAAAATGAACATGTAGGCTACTGTGCTGCAACTGAACCTACCATCAGGTTTGATACTTTAATATTTAAAAGAGTTATCTATTATTCTAGTCCATTTTTGGCATAGACCTAGCAGGCTAACTACATGCCGTAGAGTAGCATGTGGTCTCCAGGCCTGCTGCAATGCTCTCTGTCTGCACAGGGTTAGTCGGCAGCCTTTCATGGAGAAACTTTATAAACATAGTTTGCTTATAAAAACGCTTGAGGTAGCCTAAGTGAAACTAAATCCATGAGAATAGAGAATTTAATGCAACATAGACTCTGAGGCCCTCATTTACTAAGACTAGGCTATTTGCGCTGCGTCTGTTTATGCGAGAACGTTAATAGTGCACACAGTGCCTCCTCATTTTGCGATGTATTTATCAAGGCTCAAACAGATAAGGCAAACAGCGCTTACCCCGCCCTCTAGTGCAAAATTAGCGTGCCTCTCGCGGCCGCATGTGATCTCTATCCTGAACAGCAAGCGCAACAGAAGTTTTGCAAAGAAGAATTAGTTTTAGTTATTAGTTTATGAGGTAACTGACAATTCAGTCCTTTTGTAGTTCAACACGTGTTGGGATGGAATGTGCACGTCATCTTTGATTACATTCAGTAATTGAATAATGCGTGTGGTAGGCCTATTGCTGTTTCATTTGTATCATCGGAGGATTTCTTCTTAGCTTAATTAGAAAAGAGTAATTCTCGAGGCAAACATGTATCTGCTCCCAAACATGTACCTGTATTCATCTTGTCCGGATCACTGCTGTAATTAAACAAAGTAAATTTTAACACAAAAGGATTTGCGCTTGGTTTAGACCTGCTTTGAGGAGACGCAAAATACATGCGCGCTCTTACCGGTAGTCTAAGTAAATAACACGGAATACGTAATTAGATGCAGTTTGCGCATAGGCCTGGCCTACCATCCCACTCCCCTCCCTCAAGCGCAGCTTGCGATTTCAGACGCAGCTTTGCGTTTTCAGGCACTGTGTCGTCTCTGTTAATAAGACTGTGTTGGCCAACACAGTCTTTGTGTGGAAATAGCGCCTGAAAACGGATAGCGCCATCGCAAAATGATAAATCTAGGCCTACCCCTGAGTCTAGTCCAGTTCCTTATGTCAAAATTTTGGCCTTTGTGGGAATTTTTGGGGGATTAGGTAAATTATATATTTTTTGTAAAGGTCATTTTCGAAGGAATCAGAAAATCAATGTTTGCATTTGCTCAGATGTCTATATGGTGTCCATATTGAAGTTTAAAAAATGGCCAATATAAAACAATAGACCTACTGTACATCTCAATAGGCTCATTTTTTCCTGTTGTCCAATCAAACATACATGAAAAGTAACATTTTTTGTATTACAAGTTTTTCTGTAAATTAATTGAAGTATGCAAATGAGCTATACTACTGTACTCATAATACTAATACAAGTTGTTGTATTCATGGGTAGTGAAGAGATGAGGAGGTTGGGACCTGTCTCAATTTATATTATATGACACCCTGTGGGAGTATGCTTTCAGAAAAGGTGTACTATAGAACCAAGTGATCTATAAATGGATATCAAAGGGAGGAAGGGGGTAGTCTGGGAATTCCCATGCTCCTTTGCTCGCTTATTTCATTTCACTCTGCAGAGGAGCATGGTGACCATGGCCGTTTTTCTCGCTTACTTTCGGTATCCAATCGCAGAACAAAAAGGGATTTGTACGGCCCTCGATTGCATTTTACGTCACGTGGTGGCTCTGGTATTGGCTCCGAGGTATGTACAGACGCTATGATAGACATTCGTAGCGCCCAATAAACGGCTATGGACAATTGTAAACGATGCTTCCGCTACGAGAAATGCAATAGATAGGTCCCCAGACTAAATATCATTTGTGATTTTAGTTTGGCATTCGCCAGGCTAGGAAGGGGGTGGAACCTGTCTTAATTTATGTTTTCTGATATCCTGAGGCCTGCTGCTTTCCACAAAGGTATGACTTATCAAGGTTAATTACTTTTACCTACAGTCCATAGGCACTTCGGTATGAAAAATGCACCAAATTTTCCATTTCCCCCCAAAATAGGCATAGGTCTGAAAATAAGGAGGGGGGTGGGAGATGAAAAAAAACTTTCAGAGGGCATACGCTCTCAGAAAATATATGGTTTATGGGGTCTAATATGTTTCCCCTAAATGCCACTGGCATAAATGTCATCAAAACCAGACAATTTTGAAAAAAAAAAAAAAAATCCTTAATTTTGGGCTTTATTGTAATGAGGAGGGTGAGGCATGCCTCACTGTCACACCCTGCCATGCTATTTCACATCATGAGGGTGTAAGCTTCAAGAAAATATATGGGATGTAGGATGAATTAGTCTCCCCTTCATGCTTCAGAAATGTACAGAGATGTAGTTGTGCCTATTTTTCCTCAAAAGAGACACAAAGACATCTGAGCAAATGCAAACATGGATTTTCTGATTCAGTATGTAATTACCTTTCCAAAAATGTATGATTTTCATAATCCCCTAAAAATGGAACTGGGCTAGTCACTGAATTTTCAAAACAGCAGCTATCGCTAAAAGCCAGTTCACATTACTCTCCGACACGATATATGGCAATCGTTGGCTTGACGCAAGTTGTCGGGAGACATCTAGCATGCTAGATATTTGGAGAAGTCGCAAGCGATTCACAGTGCAACAGCCAATCAAGAAACATGGCTCATGTTGTCGTCTTTAAATTTTCCAAACTCAGCCTCCAAAAACTGTATTTAAAGTTGCACTTCTTCGCCATGCAATAGGCTTAGCAAAAGCCTTCGAAAACCGTATTTAAAGGTGCACTTCTTCACCGAGCAATAGAGACAGTCATGTGAAGTTTACTTGCTATCAGAAGATAAAATTGGCTATCCAGACACCTCGTGAATAATTCTAAAATACCAATATAGATGTTGAAACAGTAGCAAAACAAATTCAGCATGTAGTTTTTTGTCTTGTCGTGGCTAATATCGGGTAGTCTGAACTCGGCATAAGCTAAATGATGGGGCACAGTAAACTTTGCTTCAGTTTCATTTGCCTGTGCCCTGTTAGTTGCACTTGCTTTCACAAATCGGATAATTTCCTGTCAAATGTTTTACTGAATTCTCTCTGCAATATCAAACAGGAATATAGCAGGGTCCCAGTGACGTGATAACGGGAGCGCGAACAATTCGAACTGATGGGCAGGATGTGGAGGCAAGCATAACAACACCAATGGATGGCACGGAGAAAAGTGCATATTGTAGTGGTTTGGAGCCGGTATGTAGGGAAAGATACAAGGAGTTAGTAGGGAAATATATCGGAGTTGACCCGTACTTAATGAAAATGTCAGAATTTTCTCAAGAGCGGAAAGATTTGCTGACAATCGAGGCTGTGGGCATTACGTACTACGGCGTGGTTCTCTGAGTTTTTTTTTTTTTTCATTTCTCACCTTTATGGGCGATTTCCTTAGGTACTCGATAATAACTCTTTCCCTTCTCTCGCTTAGACAGTTTATAACATCCAAAAACGGCACAAAACTAAGGCTTTTTGTACAAAAAAGTTGCAGCCAAAACACAGTGCTTTTCACTTTCAATGGCTCTAGCTCCAGTAGCCCACCAGTTGAGGTTCGCACGCGTGCAGAAGAACTCCGAAAAATACGTTAGTGACGTAGGGTGAAAGCCAGCGAATATTGACTGATTCACACCAGATTTCTCCTTTAATATTAATATCTCCTCTTATGTTAACACATCTAGATGTGTGGGGGAAAACCTTGGTAGTAGGCTATTATTATGACTTACTAGCTACCAGACAGGCTATCTTATTGGTTGTGGGACATTGCATTTCCATATTTTATTAAATCAGCTGTGGTAGGCCTATGCATGCATAGACATAGCCTACTGTATTCATCACTCACCCTTCCATTCTCTGTGCATCTGGTCACCATGACGATCCTCTCTGCCTTTTGCTCCCAGATCATTCTCCAGAAGTCATTGACAGTGGTGGGGAGTGGACCTTGTGCTGCAATGTAGTCCATGGACTTGCCCCCATAGCCCTAATAGGTGAGAATGCAGTAATTGTTTTGCCATGGTTTCTAGTTAATGCTGTTAATTAGCAGCTTTTAAAGACAAAATCCATACAGATCTTAGACTGGTGAACAGCATTTGTAGCAGGTGCAGTTACTGCTGTGGATAAGAAGTGCTTTAGGACGTCATGCAGACTCACAGGTATGTAGTTGGCGTTGATGTAGTCTGAGTTTTGGCCATGTGTACTTAGCTTCACACGAGAACAATCATCTGTCAATGAAATAGAGCGGTATAGACATTAAAAATATTAAAAGTGGCAGATGTACAGTATGTTTGTGTAGGTTGGCGAGGACAATATGTTCTTGTTTGTGCTTACATGGTAGTATATCGGTGAATCTGTTTTTGCTCTTGTTCTCTGGAAGAGTGGCTTGATGCTTAGAAAGGTCTGCTCCTACAGTGCTGAATTGCTTTGAGACACAGAGCAATGAATATAATGTATTTGTACAATGCTTTATGTTGAATGACAGAAATTATTAGTTTTTCTCTTACCATATATTCCATTGAAAAGTCTTTGTTATCATCATGGCCTAGCTGCTGGAAATGTTCTTTAAATTTGTTTACTGGAATTGCCCTGTGTAAAGCATAGTCAGTTGGTATTGGAAAATAAGCACTTTATAACACTTTTCACTGTTTTTCTTTTAACAATTTCATGAAACAAGCAATAGAAAAGAACTGTTTAGCTATGGTGTGATGGAAACTAAAGCCAGTGAAGAAGCCTTTGTTATACTGTAGCTCCATGATTATGGGTAGCCACCAATATAAAAAGTGTCCTCTCTTATCACTCGTTATAACATCTGAGCCAGCTCAATATTCCTAGGTGTTTTAAAGTAGCCTATACATGTGGCTATAAATGTGTTTAAGTGTGTTTTGCAAATACTTCTTTAGCTACAGTTTAGCTCAATAAGTGTTTTACTCCACAGAAAGTAGCCTAAGAGGAACTGTCTTTTATTTCTTCTTAATTAAACAATGATTTTATAAAACATACTTGAATTTATTCTGAGAAGAATCCATTCGAGTTTGATTCATTGGAACTTGTTCTTTTCTGCAAAGGAAAGAAAACGAGTGCAACATTTAGTTTGCAATTACTGTTGAAATATAAATGAATGATCTGATCCTGCCTAATTTTGTTATTACTTACTTGAGAGGTTTAAACTTCCTTCGATAAGCAAACATTCCCGCTCCCACTCCTAGGCCCAGCAGTATGATGACCAGCACTGGTACCCAGATCACGGCTGAGAGAAGCAGAGAAGGAAGGAACACAGGAGAGATCATTATACATCAGGTGGACATACAGTGTGCAGTCTCAGTGATTTTACAGACATCATTGCACATAACAGGTCAATATTGGGTGTCCTACACCAGCAGTGGTAGCAAACAGCATCTTTGAATATGTATACAAATACATATTAAGAGTTGTATGACAGAACAGATGCTCATACAACAAATTCTTACTTGTTTGAGTTTGGCAGTTGATCTGTAGAGGTGAACTCCTCCTTTCTCCAGAGAGTGTTGTGAGAGTGATGCTGGAGGTCTGAGCAGGCTGGAGTCCAGTTATCATCAGTTCTGTGTTCATTGTTTTGTTAGAACTTTTCCCGGTCACATTCACCTCCATTTCAGTCCACACACCAATTGGTTTCTCCCATTTCAGACGAATGGAGTAGTCTCCAGAATGACATTGAAAATTGGTCACTCTTGCAGGATCTATGATGAGCAACAGAAGGCATAAGGGTTTTATGTAATATATTCTATGAAGGAGAGAGCGTCGGTGCAACACAGATGACTTTTTAACTTTTTACTTTTATTGAATGGTGCAAAACATAATGACTGACAAAAACATAATTTCCCTTTGTATTCTACATTGTAGCCCTACATGAAAACATACTTGAATACATGACTCATTGTATTACATAGCATAGTTAGTCTAGGAAAAGCAACAAACTCACCCAAAGTCAAAATTTGTAAACATTGTGGGAGTTTCTCCTGCATTTCTCCTGTGGATATCACATAGTAGAGTGTGACACTGTAAGTAGCGCCAGGGTAAAGGTCACTGAAGGAGACTTTGTTTCCCCCCACAGTGCCACTCACAGCATCAGCATCACTCCCATTTGTAGCTGTTGCCATGGAGAACAGACCTGGAACCTGCCCCTCAATAATGGAGCTGGTGGTGGTCCACTGTCCGTTGGCACAGTTGATTTCTTTGGGGTAAAGACAAAGAAAATCAGCAATCCAGAAGTCAGGCCTGTTTTAACCCGTCTAATCCACAATAGTGGATAGTGGGTAGTGGGTTTTAAAAATACTTCTAAGGCTTTAAAAAACACTGAAATAGTCATCAATACATGAAATTTGTGCAGCAGGGATGTGCAGTTAGGCTATTATTCATCCGCAACCGCATCATGAAACTCATAATATTTCCATCATCCATCATAACTGTAAGGGACGCAGCCGCACACCACACCAGTACCTGTCGGTAACCCCTCCCCTTTGCACCCCTTTGCACTCACTCACGTTTCTTTTGTCTCACTTGGTTAGATGGTGGTTAGGGTCACTTCTGTTATGTTTGCTTAAGTTATGCTCTTTATTTTGTCAAATTTCCAAATCACACCTGCCTGAAATTTGCTAGTTGTTTTAAGGTTTTTGCAATTCAAGGTGCTAGCGAGGATTCAACCACAAGTTGCCCGAATTTAGTTCAGTTTTTTTTAATTCAGTAATAAGTTTGTCATGGCATTTGCATGATCAGAGCTGGCTAAATTTGAATGGAAACATACAGTATAACCAAGATTTTTGGGTAACACTTTGCGGTAAGGGTACATGAATTATCATGAATTCATGCATGAAATCATTCATGATGAATTCATGATTCATGCATTACTTCATCTCTGAAAGTCTAATGAGTTATCAGGAATTAACATGAATTCATTGTTTGTCATTAATGACCTCCTGCTGAAATAGCACATGATCTTAAGTATTAGTTACTCTGGGTACATCATCATGAGTCATGATTAATTAGCATGAGTCATGATTAATTAGCATGATCATGATGAATTCATCATATTTGTGCCCCCTCAACTAAAGTGTTGACATGGTTAAATTGGTAAAATTTAGTTGACGTAAGGGATAGATATGAGGAACTAGGCCAAAGTAGGCTAAATAAGTACTTTTATTATATCAAATTATATCAAATTCTCTTGAACAAAAACATCATGATCATGTGTAATTAGTCATGACTGATGATGATGTACCTAGAATAATTAATGCTTAAGATCATTTGCTATTTCAGCAGGAGGTCATTAATGATAAACAATGAATTCATGCTAATACCTGATGAGTCATTAGATATTCAGAGATGAAGTAATGCATGAATCACGAATGAATCATGAATGAAATCATGCATGAATTCATGATAATTCATGTACCCTTACCGCAAAGTGTTACCGATTTTTGTAAAGATAATCTTCAAGGTGTAATATAATAGATATAATATGAAAACTGCTAAATTGATCACTTTACTTCTATTCCTTAGATTATGTAAATGAACATTTGATGTTTTTTCTCCAAGTATTCCTGAATGGATCAAAAGGGTACTTACTTGAAACTGTGGTGATGATATACTCTTTGCTGTACACTCCCTCAAACACAGTGTAGAGTGTGAAAGAGACTGTGTGTGTCACTGTGGTGTCTGCATAATCTGATCCAGTGATGGTGGCATCTGTTCCACTGCTGTCTCTCAGTATGTAATTATAGTTATTGTAGTTCTGGCTGTTTCTGACTTTGTCCCACTGCAGCTCTAGGTGAGTCTCAGAACGTTTTACCACAGTTACCTGGGAAACTTTAGAGGGAGCTGAAAGGGCAAAAGGAGCACAAAAAACATAAAAAAAAAAAAAAAAAATTAAAACTTCTAATCTATACAATGTGTATGTCTCATGGGATATATTAAGTAGAACAATCTGGACGCAGTTCTGGATTACACTCACGTTGTATGTGTACGAGTCCAAGTATGATTTTTTGTTTACAGGGGTGCAAGCAGCCCACAGCTAAATAAATTGGACTGTGTAGTAGTTCTATGTTGGTCTTACGCAAGTAACCGTAAGCTAGCTGTGTTGGCGCTCTCAACATGCAGCGTACTGTCATGTTTGACTCCCCTGCATTGAGAGCTATTGTCCAGAGAACTTCCAACCATAGCTAATGGCATACACAATATTATGCTCTAACTGATGTGCTCTATCATTAACAGAGAACATTATAGGCTCACTTTCAGGTAATTTCCCATGGTGCACAGTAGTTTATCATTTCTTAGTTTATGGGGAGCGTGTCTATGTTCCCACAGCTCTATGTTCCCACAGCTCTATTTTCCCACAGCCCTATGTTCCCACAGCTCTATGTTCCCACAGCCCTATATTCTCACAGCCCTATATTCTCACATTTCTAAGAGTTTATTTTTCTTTCTTTCTTCAGTCAGGTACAATTGTCCCACATTTCTACCCCTGCCTGGTAGACCCCCTATGTAAGTTCAAGCAAGATTCGATCTTTGGTATTATTTGCCCTCAATGGTGCCTTCCAGGTAGTGGGTTTAGGTTTAGGGTAAGGGTAGGGTTCTTTTATGTTGTGCTGCCTAGATTTATATTTGCAATGAAAACGATCTTCACCCACTTTTGTTTTCGGAACGTTTTGCATCCACATTCCACAACGATTTTATATTCATCCACCTCAGCGATCATTTTTGAAATCGACCACAGCAATCATTTTTTGGAATCATTTTCATTTTCAGAATCTTCCATTCTAATGTGAACGGAAGGGCTAACTGGATAAATATTACCCGTGTTGGTGTGAACATGCCCTTATCGGAACATATTGCTGTGGGAAAATAGGGCCAATTTTTTTAAAAAAAACTTTATAATGTGAGAGCATGGGGTTGTGGGAACATAGGGCCCAAGTTCCCAAATTTCCTAAGAAATGTGGGAACATAGAGCCTAATTTCCAAAAATCCGGTGAAAAAATAAAAAATTCCTGACAATTGTGGGAACATAGAGCTGTGGGAACATAGGGCTGTGGGAACATAGAGCTGTGGGAACATAGGGTTGTGGGAGCATAGAGCTGACCCCAGTTTATGTTGTTAAAATTTCTCTTGTATACTCAGTTACAGCACTCTGTGAGCATATACAACAGGGCTATGGTTGGATACTCTGGAGAAAAGCTTTAAATACTGATATATACTGGATATGTGTGTGTGTTTAGTAAAGGGTATAGGACAAAGCCATGATTATTATTTTCAAGCAACTGTTGTCTTATAAGAAAATAAACATGATTTGAGAAGGCAAAACAACCAAGAGACGCTTCAAGTTGTTTGCACGGGACGACTCCAGCAAAGGGTACACTGTCAACTTTTCTGTAGGCTATACAAGGAACATTTCCTCTCATATGACTCTGTAATCAATGTCACTACTAACAAAATACATTTGGGGACTGGATACCATATCTACATAGGTCATATAACCTCTTTTGGGTTTTAAAAATATTTCTGGAAGTGGTTTGCTATGACCTTACAAAGAGATTGGAAGGGAAGCAGAGAGCCGCAGTTACTGTACACTAGGCATTACCTATGGAACACTTCATTGAGTGGCCTATGTATGATTGAAAAAGCTCCTTTGGATTTGGACAACCTTTTGGGTTGCCTGTGACTCACTGCACATGGGAGCAGAGCCACAGTGACACTTATTTTCTTTGCAAAGCTTTGGGGGAAGGTAAGCCTAATAACAATGCCCACCAGCACATGGCCACAATGACAGGGGGAGGGCCTGTTATAGGTAAGATCCAGCCATCTAATCAAAAGGGTACTTACTTGTAACTGTGGTGATGATACTCTTTGCTGTGCACTCCCTAAATTAATTTCAAGCAGCCTCACGCTTTGCTTAGTCTGACTTTCAAAATTTGTATTGAAACTAAATAACACGTCTGAATGGTCTTTTACTTATACTTATAGTGTTTTATTAAAGGTTTAAAGAAGTGTTCACACTTAATTTCAATAAAAATGAATTTGATTGCATTCATTTCAGTCTGATATTTTTGTTGTTGATATCTTGTATAATATAACATGTTTAGTGCAGCATTAAGTTTGTAGCAGCATTTGCATGAGCAGTGGTGGCTACATTTTAATGGAATGGATTTTTGGGTAACACTTTATTTGAAGGTACCATCATGAAACTGACATGAATCTGTCATAAACTTTATAAACCTGTCATGGCTTCTAACATACCCTAACCTTAACCATGACAAATACCGGGTAACACTTAATGACAGAAGTCATGACAGGTGTATAAAGCTTATGACAGATTCATGACAACGTTATGTCATAGTTAATGAAATTGATCACCTCACTTCCTTCTGCCAATGAACTGTTTTTTTCTCCAAGTGTTCCTGATAGGAGTGAACTGAATGGATCAAAAGGTTACTTACTTGTAACTGTGGTGATGATATACTCTTTGCTGTCCACTCCCTCAAACACAGTGTAGAGAGTGAAAGAGTATTTTGTCCCAGCAGAGAGAGATGAGACTGTGTGTGTCACTGTGGGCCCTGCAGCTGATCCAGAGATGGTGGTATTTGTTCCACTGCTGTTGTCTCTCAGTTTGTAATCATAGTTGTTGTTATTGTTGACTTTGTCCCACTGCAGCTCTAGGTGAGTCTCAGAGCGGGATTCCACAGTTACCTGGTCAACTTTAGAGGGAGCTGAAGGGGCGAATGGAGCACAGAAAACAGAGAAATTGCAGAGAAATACTCTACTTAAGGACTGTTGAATGGGGGATATCCTTGAAAAAACAAATGGTCAATTTCATCATTTAAAACTGTTATACAGTATGCTTCATGGGATATACTAAATTAAGTAGAGTTCACTTACACTCACATTGTATGTGAAGATACCTTGTACAAGTCCAAGTGATTTTTAAATAGATCCTGCAACTATATGCTCTAACTGATTATTACGACCCCCTGTGCTCCCTTCAGGCCTGGCGTGGGTAATGCATAGGCCATGCTGAGAAGACTTGGCCAATGAGGAGGATGTCTTTTATTTAAGGGGCTGTCTTCTATTTCCTTCTCTCTCTCTATCTCTCTCTGGCTGGCTCTTGCACTCTTCTGCTTGACATGTCTATGTTGCAGGCACCTGGTGATCTCTCTCCCAAGCACCTTCTCCATCCTTTCTGACATCATACTGACTCTAGCATACATGCTTACAAACTGTAGACAGTTGTGCTGTTAATTGTTGTGACTCAGTTATTGCGTGAGTTGGGGGTGCACTTAGCGGGACCCTCACTTTCTACTCATGCCTTGTGCTACCTGTACGTTACCCAGTGAGTTCTGATAAAACACACAGAATTAACTTTCTCATTGTCTCATTTGAGTAAACAACACACACCAGCATAGAGCTTTCTTATTTTCCCCAAGACATCTGTTTTGATTATTGCTATTTATTGACATCTGATTACTTTTAATAATTATTTATTTGGTTAACATTACGTTACATTTGTTGTCCACCTCCCCCTTTACACAGCGGCCCTGAGCCAGGCAGTAACATAAATTGGGAGCTGAAGTCTGGGGATGAATCCGTAAATTTAAATTTGGACGTTTTTGATTGCGTTAATACTAGTATGGTTGTTGGTGATGTGTTGGCGTTCTTATCTTGTCAGTCATCTTTGTTTGTTCCTTTTTCATTTGTGTGTGAATAGTAAGGTAAGGTAACTGACTTATGTGTAGTTTGTTGTCCACTTGGCTTATATAGCAGTTTTAGCAGAGGGGTCTTGACGAGGTCAATTTATAGTGGTTTCTTTTCACAAAGTTTGAAGACCTTTTTCTCCAAGTGTTCCTGATAGAAGTTAACTGAATGGATCAAAAGGGTACTTACTTGTAACTGTGGTGATGATATACTCTTTGCTGTTCACTCCCTCAAACACAGTGTAGAGAGTGAAAGAGTATTTTGTCCCAGCAGAGAGAGATGAGACTGTGTGTGTCACTGTGCTCCCTGCATCTGATCCAGTGATGGTGGTCTCTGTTCCACTGCTGTCTCTCAGTGTGTAATTATACTGATTATAGTTTTGGCTGTTGCTGACTTTGGTCCACTGAAGCTCTAGATGAGTCTCAGAGCGGGATACCACAGTTACCTCGGTAACAATAGAGGGAGCTGAAAGGGTGAATGGAGCACAGAAAATATTAAAATACATAAACAGATGGATGGATGTTTGCAGAGAAATACTGTACTTGGAGACTGTATGGGGGATATCCTTTATCTTTAAAAAACTGTTAAAAAGTATGTGTGTCTCTTTGGATATATTAAAGAAGAAACCCAGTGTGAATAGCCCTGTTGTAGCAGGTACCTGAACTCTGTCTGTAAGAAAAAGAACAAGAATATTAGATGCAATATAGACCAAATAGCAAAACGATTACTAATGCTGACTAATGGGGCATAATGAAATCAAAAATAAGGTTGACATGCCCCATTCACTTAGTTGCCGGTTCACTGCTCGGCCCATGTTGTATCAAATTGTCTAATTCTTTTTCCTACCTAGAGTACTCACTGAGTTTGAACAACAGGGCTATGGATTGATTTACACCGGATTTCTTCTTTAAGTAGAATTCAAGAATAATCTTGAGTGGAGCTCTGCACTCACTTATGAGATACCTCATGCAAGTCCAATTAAGGATTTTTTAAACGGGCCATGCAACTACTTTTACTTGTACTTGTTGCTTAAGTTTTAACATTTTATAGGTCAATTTGTGTCTGGCAGATGTGTCAAACTTTTCAAGCAGGCCTCATAGCTACTGTAAATGAAGTGGGCACTTGAAAAGATGTGAGGGGCCGGATCTGGCATTCTGGCCATATGATTGGCATGTACTAAGGCCTTAAAGCTATCCAGAGTACTTCCAACCATAGCTAACTGACATACACTACACACAATAATATGCTCTATTTGATGTGCACATCAGCTCACTTTCAGGTCATCTCCCATGGTGCACATTTACAAAGGCCTCTGGTCTTTACAAGCTTCTCTTGTAATTCTTATTGAAAGCACTCTGAGCATGAACAGCAGGGTTACAGATGGATATACTCTGGACCAAAGCTTTAAATACTCACATAGACTGGGCATGTGGTTTGTATAGTAAAAGGGTATAGGAATGGTTATTTTCGAGCAATTGTTGTGTTTTTTGGAAAATAAGCATGATTTAGAAGGATCATGCTTGCCTTCTGTTTTGCTATTCATATCAGTGAGGTGATAGGCTGATAAAAGCTTTTTTTTTGAGAGAGAGAGAGAGAGAGAGAGAGAGAGAGAGAGAGAGAGAGAGAGAGAGAGAGAGAGAGAGAGAGAGAGAGCATTAATTTACCCGGTAACACTTTACTTGACGGGTGAGTACATAACACATTCATAGCAGCTTTCATAAAATGCTCACAAAGCATTCATGACTATTTCATAAGACAAGACTCCAACTTCATACTCAACCGTTCATAAATGTGGAAGATAGAATGTCGATAACCTATCAAAATAAAAGTCCAATGGTCTCAAAGCAGCACTGCTATTTATGTTTGTCACCTGATTATGTCACATCTGAATATTTCATGAATATCTTATGAAGTCTACTTCATATGTCACTTTACTATACAGGTTGCGAAGTATTCATAATCATTCATCTGAGTTTAGCACTGAGAGGTAAATTAGAGCCGACCAGTATTTGTGGACCCTGATGTATCTGATATTTCTTATTCAGGTAACAGATTTAAAAAAACAAAAAAATAAATAAATCCTGTCCAATGGTCTCAAAGAAGCAAGAAGTCCTTGATTTGAACCTGTTACCTGATCAAGTCAAATCAAAGTAATGGACAAATGCAGTATCAGATCATGAGCAAGCATCTAATTTAAATGTTTCATAAAAAAAATATATTTCACCTTGGGGTAATTATAAAAAAAAATATATACCTTGCCCACATTCAAAAGGGGAATATCCAACTGTTCTGAGGTCATCTCAAAGTACTTTAAACCTACCTCTCAGTGTTAAACTCAGATAAGTGATTATGAATACTTCGCAACCTATATAGTAAAGTGACATTTAAAGTAGACTTCATAAGATATTCATGAAATATTCAGATGTGACATGATCAGGTGACAAGCATAAATGGCAGTGCTGCTTTGAGACCACTGTACTTTTATTTTGATAGGTTATCGGCATTCTATCTTACACATTAATGAAGGGCTGTGTATGAAGGTGGAGTCTGGTCTAATGAAACAGTCATGAATGCTTTGTGAGCATTTTATGAAAGCTGCTATGAACTCTATATGTATATGCTATATGTACTCACCCGTCAAGTAAAGTGTTACCATTTACCCTTTAAGCAGTCATTTAACCATTTGAGATTTATATTTTAAGTTTGGAGATTCTGAAGGCCATTTACAGAGACACTACACCGGAGGCATCACTGCGTACCACCCACTGCAAAGGGTTGTGTAGCCTATAGCACAAGGCATGGAGATGTGAACTGTTTGAGATGTGATAGGCCTACATGACATGCACCAGGAAGGAAACAGGCATCAGGGAGGAAAACAAATAACTAAACACCCAAACACAGCATCCTGCACTGTAAACCCAGTTTTCCAGTTTGCTTTCCCACTGCCAGAATATTTTTGAGCCAGTGGAACTAATAGAGTTCCATTGTGCTAATTTTGCACAGAGAAAAAGGATATTAAGTGCAAAACGTTCTATGAACTTTACTTTTGGGCCTATGATAGTGAATATGAAAGGAACTTTTCTAGTGAAAGTCTCACTTCTTCATGAAGGCTACTGTATCACTGATAAAATATTTTTTTGAGATACTGATATGATATGAGTGAAGTGAATTTGAATCATAATGGAACTTACTTGTAACGTCTGTGAAGTTATACCCTGTGCTATTCACTGTCCACACAGTCCAAATAGTGAAAATATATTTTGTCCCAGGACTGAGAGATGGGACTTTATGTGTTACTGTCGTTCCCCCATTTGATCCAGTGATGATGCTTTCCCCACCATCAATGTATTCCAGCATGTAATCATAATTATTGTTGTTGTTGTTGACTTTGTCCCACTGCAGCTCTAGGTGAGTCTCAGAGCGGGATACCACAGTTACCTGGGCAACATTAGAGGGAGCTGGAGAAGCAAATGAAGCACAGAAAACATTAACAGATGGATGGATGGTTGCAGAAAGAGATATGACTGTAGACTTTGTTTTAACCATATAAAAAAAACACTTGATTTTGGCCAAAATAGGCTAAATGATGGCAAAGATATATTTTTTCACCTTTGGGTTTTCAGTACCATGTCACACTAAGAAACATTTAATTTAAAAACAGATTTCATAGTCATATTTCATGTACATGAAATGGTATGAGAATTCACTTTTCAGAACTAAATTATCTTTTAATGTCATAAGTGTGCTTTGGTGATGGAAAAATAAAACATGCACAAAAATCTACATTCTGAAATACATACTGTACGTTCAGAATGAGACATCATTTCCAAAAACAATTTGTTTCAAATATTTTGTTGAAGAGACATACTTGTAATATCTGCAAACTGAAATACTTTGCTTTTCTCTTCGAGCAATGTAAATAGAGTGAAAGTGGATCAAAAGGGTA
>JAODXP020006053.1:0-47500 GCA_027497455.2 Sardinella longiceps
AATTAGATTTTCAGATGAAACCATTTTTTTATTTATTATGACCGCCGCTAGCGTAGCACGCATAGAGGTCATATAATGATTGTCAAAGTTTTTTTCTTTTTTTTTCTTTTTTTTTTCTCCCGTCATCTACTTCCTGAATTTTGGTCAGCGATTCCCGGGACACCGTAACACCGGGACACATGAAACTTGGTGGGCATGTAGCCCCAGTAGACTTTTACGGAAAAGTTTTGTTTGGTCCCCGGGGGCCACTCCACCTTTGAGCTGCCCCCCTGCGAAACCTAAAAAAATGCAGTTTTTTCTAAAAAATTACCTGACCCGTGACATTGAGGATGATTAAATGTTTATGGAATGTTGGTCTCAAGAGCCCACATCAACTTAGCTTATAACCAGTTATTTGTGATTTGCACCCCCATGGTAAAAAATGAAAATGCAATATTATACTGCTTTAATTGCCCCTATCTTTAGATCGGATGTTATGAAATGCAATGTGGGAATATGTCTTGTGGACTTTCATCCATGGGGGGCTATAAAATAAATTAATTTATATGTACATTTAATGACTGTACAACCATTGACCTGTAGGTGGTGCTATTAAGCACAAGGCTATTGGCTTGGATGATAGGCCTACTGTCTCACACACACAGGGCAGAGAATGTGCAGAACTGAGCGGCGGTCATATTGTGTACCGCCATGCAGTACATCTAGTTTATAGGCCTATTTATCTATTTCAAAAATAAATTGCATGTTCGCGGTGAGCTGAGACTTGAGTCTTACTAACCTGGTATGTTTAATCTCTCTCATGATAAGAATGTTCATTTGGTGACATTAAGCACAGACTAATAAACACAATCAGGAGAAGAATCAAGTTCACCTGAAAAAAACAAACAAAAAACAAAATAATTGTCAAACAAATGCAAGGAGTTACTAATATAAGACAAGATGTTCATACTGAGGCACTTGAACACCTAAAACTATTTGGACAACAGAATTGCTTGCCTGAATACATGAACTCATGTATTCAATACAAAATTTTAGCAGAGATGCCAAATTTACATGCATGTCCATATCTTGGACAACATACTGTACAAGAATGATGATTAAAAATGATGTGAGTTATATGTGTGTTTGGTTTATTCATGCTCAGCCGACCATAGAATAACTTCCCTGTAACAGTGACATCTATTGGTCACTATGTGTCATTAAAGGAGATCTGGGTGGATACAGAGATTTAGGATGTTAGAGGGGAATGGAAAGGGAATGAAAACCATAAAAATAGTTGAAGTATACAAAAAGTGTCCACTGTAAGTTTCTAAAATTGATACATTTTATTTGTTTATGTTAGACACATTCAAAACCAGTTGGACAACTGAAAACAGATTTGCATAGGGGCTTGAAGCTGTAGTGGTACAGGATCTAATGATCCAATTGATGATTTTTGGAGCAAAGACAGCTTTGTTTACATTTAGTGTGGTGGTTTTCTTTGCAACTTCATAGCAAAGTTCAGGTTACTTGATATTGTATAGTTGTGAAGACAATATCAAGTTATGATATTGTATAGTTGTTGATATTGTTTCGGTCTAATTTATACCTAAAACCACAGGATTCCTATTTGCCTTTGACAAATAAAAAAAAAATAGATACATTATCAAGTATCCTGTATTGATCCCATGAGGGAAATCTTAGGCACCCAAGAGCACCACAGGGCGGATGCACACACAGTACACTGCATGTTGTTTTCTACTTACAATGAAAGTGAAATAACTAGGACCTAGCAGACTCCAGGACAAACCAGTCTTCTGTGAACACCACACCTACGCAGAGAAATCAGTGTGAATGTGAGAATTCTTAATTTTTTTTTTTTTTTTCAAGTTGAAGTCTTTATATTTCCGGTTCCCATAGCAAGTCCTGAAACCTTAAACAGTATAATTATATTTCTTTATTTCTTCCCTTCTTTACAACTCACCACTCCATGCCATAGCCATCTGGCAACAGACCAAAAACCACACCCACTATCACCAAGGGAAGCCCATAGCCAATCAGGGACAAGTGGGCACCACCTGGCCCCTCCCCCTGAGGCTTCTTTAGGTTCTTGAGCTTCTTGATTGACAGGAAGAGCAACAGAGTGTCCAGTAGCATCCAATGGAAACCACTCAGGAAGAGGAAGGTCTGGAGGCCGGACAGAACTCGACATACCACCTGTCAGAGGAGGAAAAATGAATGGGTAGGTTTCAATAGGCTTCCTTGGACTTGGTCCTCTGTCCTCTGTCCTCGTGCCCCGGAAATCGTTTGAGGCTCAACGTCATCAAAGATGTCTCAGTTGTAGAATTTATACGAGAAGTAGAGAAGAACGAGGACGGAGGAGAGAAGAGAAAGATCAGATAAGCGCGGATGCATAGGTGCATAGAGAGCGGGAAAGCGCAACCAGCAGGAACGTGCGGTCATTGGCTTGATTCAAGGGTCAAAAAAGTTTAAATGCCCTCCCATTCTGTCACTTCAACATCCAGGAGGGGCAGGGAAGGTTAGAAGTGAGGAGGACAGAGGAATTTTGTATTAAGATGGACGCAATGTCTACAGATTTAATGGACTCTAAACGAGACTATAACAAATTCATGTCAAAATTATAGCTACACAAAGTTCTGCATGTTTTTCACACAGTTACAAAAAGTCAGACTTTTTTTAATTAACATTGTGCTGCTTCTTAGCATGGATACTCTGTATTTCCCTTAAGTCGCTCTTATCAAAAAAAAAAAAATTGTACAAAGGCTGGAATCCAGCCGCTGGATATTTCAACCATAACATTATCAGATTCCCTACAAATACAGTGCAGTAACATTCTTGAAAGAAAAAAAAAATAATGCCATTTGTAATGCTAGCTATTTTTTAATACTGTTATCAGTCAACACTGATAACCAAACAAACAAAGAAGACACTGTTATTTACCTTTAACGGGAGGATGAGGAGGATGAACTCTGAGACAAGCAGTGAGAGTAGGTGAGCCTGTAACAGGCTGATACAGAGGATCAGGCGAGCCGTGTTTGTCACTTTGGGGTTGAGGCCACAAAGGGCAAAGGTCAACAGGGTTAAAACCAGGAATGAGAGACCAATTACCATGGCGATGATCTTCAGCAGGTTTGCCTAAAGTTCAGATGTGAACCAGAGTACGAGACAAAAATTATTTTTAAAGTGTTAGCATCCAGTTGTGGTCTTTCTATTCTTCTCTGCATTGCCCCATTTGACAGAAGAGCTTAGTACTCACTCATTCGCTCACTCACTCACTCACTCACCTCCACCTGCATAATGAGAGTAAAGGTGGACAGGTGCTCACAGGTGCAGACAGTGTGGGTGGTGTTGGAGTGGGAGAGGTGACATCCGTCTACCACCCAGGCACTGCTGTCCCAGTACACACAGGAGAGAACACCCTGAGGATGCATGACCTTGGGACAAATGGGAAGTGTACACACATGCTCACAATAACTACTACTACTACTACTAATAATAATAATAATAATAATACTAACAAGAAGAAGAAGAAAAAGAAGACGAAATACTGAATGCCCTTACCTTTTTATGCCTGAGAGTGAGGTTGACTGGACTTGTGAGCTGTGTGTTTGGCATCTTAGGCAGGCTAACAGAAACCACTTTAGACATCAGAGTCCCACCTCTCCTCTCTGCTGTGATAAAGTGGTCTGCTGGGAGAACCTCCTCCATGTTGCTGAAGACCATGAGAGCTGCAGTTGCCCAACCTGCTCAGGGAAAAAGTATATAAGCATAGAGATATTTTTAAATCTTATTCTCTATTAATCATGCATGTAGTTATTGTGCTAGTCCTACAGCGTAATTAATCAATCACAATTCATTGCTCCAAACTACTCACAACATTGTTAGTTTTCAACCTTGATCCACAGTGTTTCTTACCTCACTCACGTCAGATGTAGCGCTAACGCGCGAACATCTGATCATCAACGATAGACGAGTTATTTCAGGAGCCAGAAATCCTTGAATCTAACTGGACAAACGGCTTGTCCATCAATTTAATTGACGTACACTTCAGCCAATCACATCGAAATCAACCGATAATGCTGGTTATGTTTGTTGGATTGGTTGGATTCAAAATGGTTGCTTCTTCGCTACGTCACACTGTCTACAGCAGCCAGCAGCCCTGATTGGTTCGGTTAGAAAATATTGGGCTTGAAATCGCTCTGAAGGGCTTCAACATCAGATCGTTGCGCGGAAGTGCCTTAAAGTTACGTAGCGCATCATCTGACGTGAGTGAGGTAACAGTGTTTCAACATTTTATAGGATAAGTTTGGTATTTTACTGTTTTTTGTTATTGTCAAGGTGGCCGCCTTTACTGTAAAGCACTATGGGAAACCTTAAAGTCAATGCTTGACCTTGTTGCCTTCTTTACTCTGTGACAAATATACTAACCTCCGCTGCTCTTAGAAAGTTCATGGAGGTGAATTCCCAGATGAGCATCACTGGCTTCAATACAAGTAACACCAAGCCTTGGTTTTGAGTCTGGTCCAATTGTAATTTGTTGCAGCTCTGCAAAGACAATGTGGCCAAGAATCTCATTTCTCCATATTGTTTACAAATTCACAGCCAGGCATAAACAATGAAGCTAACATGCTAGCACATGTATACATTGAAGTTACCATGCCCTACACTGAAGAGTATAGTTGCATACAAATTGTCACAAGAGAAAATTGATAATAATTATTTAATTAATTTAATGAATAATGAACAAAAAGGGTGATATGGGTTTGCTATGATGCACATTCGTATATAGGGGTTTTCATTCCAACACAAAATTTTCGGTCTAAAATAACAGGTTCATCCTAGGACGAGCAAAGGAGGACATACTAAGATCCTGTAACACACAATTCTGGGCACGTGAAATGAGGAAACCTATTCATTGGTGGTAAATACACCTGTCACCTATCACTCACTCACACACAAACACAAACACACACACACACACACACACACACACACACACACACACACACACACACACACACTCACTCACACACACACACACCGACACACACACACACACACACACACTCATACACACACACACACACAGGGCCGGTTCTAGGCATAGACACACAGGCGGTCGCCTAGGGCACCAAATATCGGGGCATCACAATACTTCTTACCCCTTTTCTTCAGTTATTTTCTTACATTTTTAGAAAAGGGGGGCAAAACTTAAATCTGGCCTAGGGCACCAAAAACGCTAGAACCGGCCCTGCACACACACCATTACAACTCCATTATCTACACACCTGCAGATGATGTTTTGAATCCTAAATGACTCTTCAGCTTTGCATCTTTTGATACCAACATGGCAACTGCATCTTCTGAGCTTCTTAGTACTCTGTTGGCATATTGGAGTCGTGTGTCTGCTTGCTCTTCTGTGTGCCTGGACAAGTCATACAGGGAATCCAGCATTTTCACCAGGAGAGGGATCACAACCTGCCAACACAATGGGAGAGCAGATATAGAGCTGCTAGCTACTGCTGATTCTCTCTCTCTCTCTCTCTCTCTCTCTCTCTCTCTCTCAATTCAATTCAATAGAGCTATATTAGCATGACAAAAATATACATTGCATTTCCAAAGCATTTTCAGTTGTACCAAATACAAGTTGTATATAGTAAACAAACACAATTTTGGAACACAATGTATTACTTTGACATCGCCATATATCAACATAACACTAAAAGAATATGCAACTGTGACAACGAATGTGTTCATTATCAACAGAGTTCATCCTTGTCTCAGTCTGATAGTATTGTTGTAGCTTCATTGAACCAAACAGATCCATAGAGAACTTGGAGTACTTGATGTATGGTTTGAACTAGGGTTGGTAATGAATAGTCAATGATAGGTTATTTGTTTGTTAATGCTTGTTCGAATAGAGTTTCAAGCTTAATGAATCATTTAAATATTGCGCATTAGGGCAGCTGCATCTTCCGGTAGTCTATTGCGCGACAACGAGGAGATGAAGCAGGTTAGGAGGTGCAGCAAGCAGAATGGGAGCATATCTCAAGAAAACATTAAGTCCAATGCAATTACTGTGACGCTATTTACCTACCAACGTCGATTAAAATGCGGTCTGATAGGCCTAATGGAGAAATACATTCTCATATCAGGTACCCTAGTTTATGGCTAAAAGTGTGCATCAGATTTAACAGGTAGTCTAGTCGGGATGTTTTCTCTGAGAAAATGTGTAACAGGCATGCTACTGAATAAATAATGCTTATTGCTCAATTTCAGGAAGAAAAAAACCCTATTATTCGCTATCTAACGTACTACTGAAGGCTATTTAGAGTAGCATCATATTTTTTATAATAGTTGGGTCTGCCTCGGAAGCCGTGAACGTGTGATCACTGAAATATGTCAACCAACCTCTGTGCCTCGCCAAGTCGTATCGCCAGGCTCGGAGAACGGCTTGATGAACATAAAAAGGTAAAACTCAATTTCTTAACTCGAGGGGAGGTGCAAAATGAACTTATTTCCACAAATGGTGGCCTGACATTAACTTTTTTAATAATAGAACATGAATATTTCTGTAAAGTCTTCTTGCACAACTTGAATATTACACTGAAATGAGAGTATAGTCCCATGTCATATTGTCTGGTTCAATCATATATGTTACCCTGAAGCTGAATGGTAGGTAAATTTAAATTGTTTAACTCTACGGGAGGTGGAAAAAATCAATCACCATAACGGAGGCATATTCCTTTAAGATGTGCTAGCCATGTGTGATGTCATACATACATTGGTCTGCATATGTTGCTGACTCCTGCGACTGATGGTATCTGTCAAATCATCAATGATGCACTCAATCGCCAGTCGATCCTTCATGACAAATGTAAATGAAAACATGAAAACAATCTGTGGTATAATCTGTCATTCTTTTTTGGCAATTTGGAACCACAACATGAAAGAAAAAATCAGCTTACCTTACAGTTTCTTCCCAGATCTTGTTCATCTGATTGCATGCAGACACGCACACACACACACACACACACACACACACACACACACACACACACACACACACACACACACACACAAAATGACTACTGGGGACCAACAAAAATGTCCCCATTAAGTAGTAGCTGTATGTAGTTCTTTTAACAAAACATACATACTAACAATTAAAAGTGCCCCATGTACCCCAAAGATTCCTGTCTTACCTGTGCAGGTGATGGTGTCGTTGGGGAGGAGCTGAGGGTAGTATCCATGGACACACTCACAGTGGTAGGAGCCCTCAGTGTTCACACAGTCTGCATGGGCAGCACAACTCCCAGGCAGAATGCATTTATCAATGTCTGATGGAGATAAAGCTGCACAGATACACACACACACACACACACACACACACACACACACACACACACACACACACACACACACACACACACACAGGACTTCTGAGGCGAAGTTGAGATAAATTGTATAAACAGGAAGGGTTGAAAGAATATGATGACATTGATCTTGTATGTTAAGGCATGGGTATCTATAAAATTACGTAATTGTGTAAAGCATCAAATATCAGATTATAAGAAGACAACAGCTTGTTATGTTGTTTATTTATTTATTTCTAGATTTTAAAAAAGGAAATATTTGTATATCTCCCATACCAATGCATCCATATGTGTTTCCGATTGGTATGACTCCCTTGGCTAACTCATATCCAGACTTGCACTCACAGGCACCAAAACCATCAACGAGGCACTGGGCATGTTCACCACAAGAGGATTTCATGCATTCATGATGACCTAAAGTCACACAGATAATTATAAAGTTATCAGGAAATTGTTGAAATTTTGTCTTTTGATGAAATAAGTAGATATGCAAAGCCAACAGATTCTCCATTTGAGTTAATACATATTTTTCTAATCTATTTCATTTAAATTTGATTAAGAAGTGAACAAGATTATCTTACGGGTTGCGTATGTCTGGTTGCTGGTAGGTCTAAGGTGATGCACGTAGTATCCTCCAGAACAGATTTTCACATCCACATCCCCCATTCTGCTGCATCCACTTGAGCTCTGAGCACACAGCCGCATGGCCTTTTCTTTGATAAAGAGGTTTGGGTGTCCATTTGAGATGTGGTTGTCACAGAGTCCCAAACGGTCAATAGCTGCAGCTCCAGGTACTTTAGGTGGGGTTTGACCAAAGCAGACGTAATCCAGGGAATCTCCACCTACACCAGTAAAGCGGTACCAGCCTTCCTGCAGGTCTGAGTCCGTCTTGGGCCAGAGCTGGGAGGAAGCAGAAGAGAACCCACGGTTCCTCCAGGGGTCTGAGATGTTGGTGTAGATCTCACAAGCGTCTGGGAGAGGAAAGGGAAGGGGGATTATAATGAAGTTATATCACAGTGAAGTTAAGTGCTTGGCTAATTACATTAACTAACGATTACAGATGAAATAGGTATACATTAAACAATCAGTGATCTTGTTTTCTGTCTTACCAATGCATCCATATGTGTGTCCTGTTGGTATAACTCCTTTGGCCAACTCATATCCAGACTTGCACTCACAGGCACCAAATCCACCATCGAGACACTGGGCATGCTCACCACAGGATGATCCCTTGCAGTTAAAATGACCTGAAAGCAAACAAATTATTGTAGCCGTCAGGAAGTAATAGTTAGGAATTTGCCAGGGAAATTGTGATCCAATGGCAACACCTCTGTGTTTCATGAATTCTATTTTCTGTGACACAAAGAGGGAAATGACCATGACAGCCTTTGGTCTTTTCACTCTCAATGGTGTCTTCCAATTTAGGGTTAGGGTAAGGTTTGAGTGGGTTAGGGTTAGTTTTAGAGTTAAGGTCCTGCCTTTTAGGCTGTGCTACATGGAAGGTGCTGCTGAGGGCAAAACAAAACAAAACAAACAAAAAACAAAAAAACACCATTGAGGGATATTGAACACTGTTGACATTAACTATGACGTGAAAATGAATAGGATTGTCTTACGGGTGGCATATGTCTTGTTGCTGTATGATTTGAGCTGATGCACATAGTATCCTCCAGAACAAACTTTCACATTCACATTCCCTATACTGCTGCATCCACTTGAGCTCTGAGCACACAGCCGCATGGCCTTTACTTTGATAAAGAGGTTTGGGTGTCCATTTGATATGTGGTTGTCACAGAGTCCCAAACGGTCAATAGCTGCAGCTCCAGGTACTTTAGGTGGGGTCTGACCAAAGCAGACGTAATCCAGTGTATCTCCACCCACACCAGTAAAGCGGTACCAGCCTTCCTGCAGGTCTGAGTCCGTCTTGGGCCAGAGCTGGGAGGAAGCAGACGAGAACCCACGGTTCCTCCAGGGGTCTGAGATGTTGGTGTAGATCTCACAAGGGTCAGGGACTGAAGAGGTAAGAGGGTTGACCATAAAGTTATATCATAGTGTATCTCCTGCTTGACTGAATGCATAAAATGAGCTCATAAAATTTCTATATTAATTTTTTCAGAAAAATCTGTTGTATCTTTTTCTGTCTTACCAATGCAGCCATATGTGTTTCCTGTTGGTATGACTCCTTTGGCCAACTTATATCCAGTCTTGCACTCACAGGCACCAAATCCACCATCGAGACACTGGGCACGCTCACCACAGGAGGATCCCTTGCAGTTAAAATGACCTGAAAGTATAAAAGTTATTGTCAAGGCAAGGAAATTATGGTTTGGGATTTGTCACTGACATAGGGATCCAATGGAAACAGCTCATGAATTTCATGAAACCTATTTCCTGTGACCTGAAAAATGAAATTGACATTTCCTTTTAGAGAAGTGATCTAGTTCAATTAAATATAATGAGTGTCTTACGGGTGGCATATGTCTTGTTGCCGTATGATTTGAGCCAATACACGTAGTATCCCCCAGAACAAACTTTCACATTCACATTCCGTATACTGCTGCATCCACTTGAAGCACATAGCCGCATGGTCTTTTCCTTGATAAAGAGGTTTGGGTGTCCATTTGATATGTGGTTGTCACAGAGTCCCAAACGGTCAATAGCTGCAGCTCCAGGTACTTTAGGTGGGGTTTGACCAAAGCAGACATAATCCAGGGAATCTCCACCTACACCAGTAAAGCGGTACCAGCCTTCCTGCAGGTCTGAGTCCGTCTTGGGCCAGAGCTGGGAGGAAGCAGACGAGAACCCACGGTTCCTCCAGGGGTCTGAGATGTTGGTGTAGATCTCACAAGGGTCAGGGCCTGAAGAGGTAAGAGGGTTGACCATAAAGTTATATCACAGTGTATCTCCTGCTTGACTGAATGCATAAAATGAGCTCATAAAATTTCTATATTAATTTTTTCTGAAAAATCTGTTGTATCTTTTTCTGTCTTACCAATGCAGCCATATGTGTTTCCTGTTGGTATGACTCCTTTGGCCAACTTATATCCAGTCTTGCACTCACAGGCACCAAATCCACCATCGAGACACTGGGCACGCTCACCACAGGAGGATCCCTTGCAGTTAAAATGACCTGAAAGTATAAAAGTTATTGTCAAGGCAAGGAAATTATGGTTTGGGATTTGTCACTGACATAGGGATCCAATGGAAACAGCTCATGAATTTCATGAAACCTATTTCCTGTGACCTGAAAAATGAAATTGACATTTCCTTTTAGAGAAGTGATCTAGTTCAATTAAATATAATGAGTGTCTTACGGGTGGCATATGTCTTGTTGCTGTATGATTTGAGCTGATACACGTAGTATCCCCCAGAACAAACTTTCACATTCACATTTCGTATACTGCTGCATCCACTTGAAGCACATAGCCGCATGGTCTTTTCCTTGATAAAGAGGTTTGGGTGTCCATTTGATATGTGGTTGTCACAGAGTCCCAAACGGTCAATAGCTGCAGCTCCAGGTACTTTAGGTGGGGTCTGACCAAAGCAGACATAATCCAGTGTATCTCCACCCACACCAGTAAAGCGGTACCAGCCTTCCTGCAGGTCTGAGTCCGTCTTGGGCCAGAGCTGGGAGGAAGCAGACGAGAACCCACGGTTCCTCCAGGGGTCTAAGATGGTGGTGTAGTTCTCACAAGGGTCTGGGAGGGAAGAAGGGTGACATCAAAATGTAAGAAAATATACAATTTTCCGGTCTATCGTCTGGAAAAAAAAATGTTCTTTTTCTAATTGGCTTACATGGCTGTGTCTGAAACTGTACACTTGCATTCTTTAAACATTATATTTCAGTGCATATTGAGTTCACACTGACAAGTTGACAACTAAGAATACCAACATTCATAACACACAAGGGCAGACTTGGTTAATCACAGCCCGAGACAATACTGGGAGTTGCAGATACCATGTTAAAGGAAATCGCGGCCAGAGGCAAAACTTTAAGCAAGAACTGTTTGCTAATGCATAGCTTCCTTTAAAACTGAACGGCATGATTATTTTTTGAACACTCTAGACACATTAGTCAGAACCAGGTAATACAGAAGGGGATGTCCCAATGTAAAGGCATGATTTCACGGACTTCGTAGAGGCAACTCATTAATTTCATATGACAGTGGCTATTAAAAGTATATTTTATTATAGAAATTATGTGAATCAACACATAGCCCTGCAGTGCTACTGATAGCCACGACAATGACAGAATTTTCTGCAACGCAAACTGAGATGGTGAAACGGCAGTTATGAGGCATGTCAAAACGAAACCAAATAAATTAGGTTTAGCTTTGATATGCCCATTTCTGTTACCAACGTTAGCTGCCATTTTGCTACCATGGTCTGCGTCGCATGAAATTTAGTCATTGCCATGGCTATCAATAGCACTTATCAGTGTGAATCAGCAGGGCTATGTGTTGATTCACTCCGGATAATTCCTTTAACACAATCTGGAGACTGTTGGGGCAATTACTCTTGTAGCTTACTTACCATTGGCAGTTGCAAATGTTCTGTCACCCATTAAAAGGACGAGCACTATCACAATCCATGCTGAGAAGAGATATGACATTGTAACACATTATTATTATCATACTCAAATGTATGTGGCATACTCATCATTAAATCACAAAGACATTTTAAAGACACACCCAGGCAACATTAAATGCTTTGAATTAAATGCGTTGAAAACAAGTCAACCAAAAACCGAAATTGAATCAAAAAAATAAAATAAAAAAATTCTTGTAAGTCAAAATGCCCCTTCAAAAATCATCACAGGTTCCTAAAATGTGTTTTTGAAACAAATCCATTGTGGATTGGTGAGAAAGCCTAACCTCACTCACGTCAGATGATTAGTTACACTGCTCTCTGCACTCATCAATCTGACACTTTTCCAGGGAGACTTACTTCAGATGACTGGATGTCATCAAAAATCTTTGCACATACTTTATTTTTTATTTATTTATCCTTTATTTAACCAGAAAAGACCCATTGAGATACAATATCTCTTCTTCCAGGGCGTCCTGGCCAAGGTGGCAGCAGAATAAGTTAAAAAAAAAGGTTGCAACATAGACATACATACAGAGACAACATAAAACAAGCAAAGGTACAGGGTATGTAGTCATGAAGATTAAGTAAAACAGTGGCACTGCTGTGTCAGAGTTTAGAAGATTTTTAAAAACCGTTGAAGAGGGCAAGGAACCCAGATGTAAGATATTTTGCAATGTATTCCACTGATGTGGTGCAAATGCATGGAAGGCAGTTTGGCCCAGTGTTGTGCGTGTGGGAGGAGTTTGGAGAAGTAAATCTGCTGATGAGCGTGTACTGTAAATGGAGGTGCGTAGTGTCAGTAAATTGCATATGTATTGAGGTAGTATCCCCATTAAAGCCTTTAAAATAAAAATTAAGCAGTGAGCTTAATGCTGATACTTGGATAAACAACTTGTTTGTCATCGTTATTGACATGCTACTTCAACCACTCGCATGAAACCAACCTGTGACGAAAAGGCGAGATAAGCTATACGTCATGTCTTTTAAAAATTCTCCTGATTGGACGATAGGGAGAATGCTCAGCTTGATGAGAGTGATTATGCCACCTTTACCTCCTCAACAAATCAAGTTGACAGATCAAATATTTTATTTATAAATTAATGACTAATTGTAATAAATATTCTTGACGGTTTAATCATTTTAGTAGTTTAGTTGGTGGTGTTTTTCAATAAAATTTGACAGTCATACAATTGCAAGTTCAATACAAATAATAATTACAAGTATATTAATGAGAGTTGCTTGAAGATTATAATAATGTGGTTTATGTAGGTGTTTATGGGTGGTGAAGGGCCCCCATGCCCTATTTGCTTGGGGCCCCCTAAGTACCTTGAAACGGCCCTGTTTCGATCTATCGTTCTGTCTATCTGTTTATTGTGTGTGTGTGTGTGTGTGTGTGTGGTGTGTGTGTGTGTGTGTGTGTGTGTGTGTGTGTGTGTGTGTGTTTTGCTATTGTTCTTTGTTTCTAAGGGACTTACTCATTACATTGGTGAGGGTTGACACAAATGGTGCCAGATAGTGCATTCATTGTTTCAGCACATGAATGAAATTTGAATGGGTTATTAATTTTACGAAAGACTAAAATACATTTGTCGTACATGCAAAGCCTTTTACCATCACACTATTTGAATACTGTCCATTCTATTCAAACTATTCTTTTTTTAAAAAAAGCTTGTCCCTGCTTGGTATATTTTATTACACTCTAGTATTTGGTAGTATTTGATCCATACGAATAATGTCAGGCCTTTACCCATCAAAATAAAATATGGCATCAAGCCTGTAACATAATAGGGCCTCATGATGTGCGGTTTGACATTTTACCTCATAGTCATAGCCATATATATTTTTATAGCACAATTTAAAAGTGCTGGAAAGTCATAATAATAATAATAATAATAATAATAATAATAATAATAATAATAACAATAATAATAATAATAATATAATAATAGTAGTAGAAGACAAACATTTATAAAAATACATACAGAAAATAATATGTACATATAGCCATTGATAGATTTAAAAGCACCAGTTGTTGTGGATAATCAGGTGAAAATCAGGTGGTTCCACAACTTGTGCCCAGCTACTGAAAAAGCACGGTCGGTCACCTTTATTTTAAAGACAGCTCTGAGGTACTGAGAGCAGTAGCTGATCTCATCTCGTATAAACCTCTAATTGTATGTTCATGGTTTTTGTAATGAATTGAGAAAACAAAGTATGTTCTATAACTTACATGTACTTATGTACTAGCGAACAGACATTTAACAATTAACTGATCACAGCCCTAATCTGCTATGATTGTACTCTCATCTTTTCTCTCCTCCCTATAAAATCATTAGCCTGCAGGCATCCAACAGACTTTCCTTGTAAACATCAACAGCAGTGCTCTTACAACTGCAGGCTTTGCATCATTTGGAACTATGTAGCCTATTTATTTGTTTGTCTGTCTGTTTGTTTGTTTGTTTGTTTTTCTGTTAAATGCTTCATCGAACATCATCATATATGTTTCTGTCCCTTGACAAAAAAGCAGACTGAAAATGAACATCATAATAATACTGCCATTTCTACTGCTGCCACTACAACTAATGACATTCATTACAATGATCATAATAATCATAATATGTAATAATAATAATAATAAATGACACTTACAAAGACTTGTAGCAGGGACCATTCTTGTTCCTAGAGCAGAAGCTTTTGTATGGTCTAGTGGCAGCTCAGAGTGCAGAGAGAACTCAGTGGTGGGGAAGGTGACGTGTATCATGCAAATAACAGATAGAGGTGGAAAAAGCAGATGAGATCACACCCAATCAAATTTGATTAATATAAACATGCCTTTCCAGCAGCTCATATTTTCTCATTTGAAATCCTAACAGTAATCTGCTTCCCATGATCAGTTAAAACCAAATGAAATCATTAGAAACCACACCAAATTAAGGCCTTACATTTCTGCCAGTCCACTGTGTGTGTGTGTGTGTGTGTGTGTGTGTGTGTGTGTGTGTGTGTGTGTGTGTGTGTGTGTTGTGTGTGTGTGTGTGTCTGTGTGCGCACACGAAGGGTTCTGTATAAATAAATGTATAAAAAATAATAATGAATGAATGAATGAATGAATACATAGTGTCAGCTAAGTAGTTTTAAACATTAACCCAAACAGAAATTTCCAAACAGAAATTAGTAGACAAACATTCCTATCCAGCATCACTGACTCCCCTATAAACATTCATGTAGTCTATGAAGACCAAGTCTTTTGGTTCAACTAAAGCCTGGTGAAATTAATTTCCTAATTTATCACCATAGCATTTAAGCACACTCTGACTCTTCATCTGACCTTTTTCAAGTGAAATGAAATAGGCCCTGGGCCGTACTCTGGAGTGTTTCATGTTTTGTGTCGCCTACATCCTAGGAACTCTATTCTATCTATCATACTTATGGAATAGGACTAATAGGATTATAGAATTTTTTTCTATAATTTCTATAATTTTTTTTATTGCTGCTCAGAGTTTATACTACAGCACTCTCATATTGTGCTTTCCCCCCAATAACACCATCAAATATGGCAGTCTGTGAGGCGGTCAACTGTGTGCGTTTGCTGTGTTGTGTTATGAGTGGGTTGGCACATTCAAATGTCATGATGTGCCAGAACAATGAATACACTATCTGACATCTACTGTACACTCTCACATCTCACTAGTTGGCGAGTTTCTTGGAAGCACACCATCACAGCAAAAATAGTCTCTCTCTATTTATATCAATATACCTGTCTATTTAATCTGTCTATTATAATGATAGGGCTAGATAGATGGTTAATTTATGTATGTGTGTGTCTGTGTATGTATGTGTGTGTTTTATATGACCCAATATCCACAAAAATAACATCCAAGCACTTAAAGTCAAAGTAGTCTGAGTGGGATTCTAAAACTGATAGTTTCAGTCCTCGATTGTGATTGGTTGAATCACGTTCAATGCTGTTGTAAATTCACCATTTAGCACGGCTCCAACCACATTTCGTTCTAAACTTCTGCACCATAGGAAAGTGACAGAGCTGCGTATATGGGTTGCAACCATTCAATAAGTGAAATGTTTATTGGCAATTAAAAAAATCAGCACATTTCATGTACAACAATATGAAAAGCAAAGGTAATTATTAAAATTACTTAACCCACCTCTCAGATTTTTTAATAGAGTTTATCCACCACTTAGTAGAGATTATGAACAAAATAATATTGCTAAATTAGACTGCATTACCCTAATTTAAAATGTATCACTAATACAGTAATTAACACTAATCTTCCATCATCAAAAAGTAAAGCATGTCTTCTTAAATGTCTGACAGCATATTGAGGCCGACTAAAGCCGGCCGCACACCGGTTCCGACAGCATTGCGGAGCACTTTCGAATCAGACAATTTCCGCCTAGCACAGTCGCCGGTGAAATTAACATTGGATGTCAATGGGCGGCTCCGACAAAATAGACTTGAATTGTAATTCACAACCGACGGCGGAAGACATCGGCGCTGGTGTGCGGGGTTGCATTGAAAACAATGGAATGGAATGTTGAAGACGGAGTGCTCCGCACTGTGTCGGAAGCGGTGTGCGGAGCCCTTAAGTAGTGAATGTACCCAACTCTTATTTTAAAACTAGCACACTGCCTATAGTGTTACTGTAATGACTGGAACCCCTTTAATTAAACCCAGTTTTATTTGTCTTTTTGTTGTGCTAGTTGGTTAGCCTAGAAATCTATACGTACCTAAGCGGCAGCAAATTAATTTCCTCAGCCTAGTCTAGTAGCAAGCCATGGGGAATTTTATTGGATGACGCCGTTGGCGACATCTAATCACAACGCTCTATGTGTTTAGGGCGGGCTTCACCGATCTTGTTCGTTCCTGCGATTGGCCATAGGCTATCCTGTTGCGTCCAGATGTAGTTTGAAAGATAGCAGTGTTGTTCAGCCCACGATTGAATTCAGTTTATCTCTCGATGCCAGACTATACATTTCAATGATATAGGATGGCCTGTCAGGCTACAAGTTGGTATTACTTCTCAAAAAAAAAGAAAGAAAAAAAGAATACAAAAATAGTACCATAATGTTCAAAATACTGCATAAAACTTGACGCCAGAAAAAGGGCTAAACCTGCTAAAAATCGAACTTCTCCTTTAATAATCAATTATGCAATAAACACAACTCTACATATTATGATGGCATACATTTGGCAGAAAGCAAAAAACAACAGCATTCCTCATTATTCCTGGAGGAAGACATACATAAGACAGGTGATTTGCTCAGCATGGTTATACAGTATATCACAATTTAATGTACATCTAAAAGCATCTGTGATTCTGTTTTTTAAGAGAAACAAGACAGAAGGCAGTCAAACTGAAGTTGGATTGCTTACATGACATATAAAGCAAGTATTAATTATTCAAGACTAGAGAATGGACTAAGCATCTCATCCCGGTTTCTGTCAGGCTTTTCTGCCTTACAAAGCCAAAGAGCAGTAAGTGCAAAAACCCCAAACTGAGAAATACAGCTTTTTGGCTTGGTGTGGAGGGCGCTGTTGTGTCGCTGTTAGTCCTTGGCGTTCCCCCCACAGCACTTCTTCCTGATCTGCTGTCTCACCTGAACAGAAAGGATACAGTGAAAAGACAAAGTCAAAGTCCATTTTCTTTTTTTAATATCACTCCACCACAACTCATTACAAATTGCATACTGTTACCTCCTCATTGAGGACGCAGTGTAAGAGGAAGATAAATGTTCCTTGTTGGCTGTTGAGCACAAGGAAGAGCACATTCAATGCCCTGCTGCTTCTGCTGAAGAATCCCAGAATCCAAGGCAAACCCACAATCACAGACTGGATCAGGGTTTTAAACACCAAAGTCCTGGAGTAGTGACAGTAATGTTTAAATAAAGAACTCATTTGTATTACATTACATGCAATATTTGTTTTTGTCTTGCACAGAAAACCTCTTTGTGCATCCTGACCTGATTAGGTTGTTGTGTGTGGTGCCATGCTGCATCTGTGACAGTGTTGTACGAAGGAGGATGAGGATGATGAGGAAGAGGATTGCATTGGTCTAATTTGGATAACAAGTCACACACAGTTGTAGAGTTGTAAAGATTTTCATTTTTACCTTCACCAATGCAAGGAGGTTTTGTTTTTGCAGGTGTCTGTCTGTATGTGTGTGTCTGTGTGTGTCTCTGTGTGTGTCTGTGTACATACACTCTGTAAAGCTATCTAAAATCTATAACTCTGAAAAGTACCGGTGACCGGTGATCCAGAACATGATCTGGGATATTGTGTCTGTGAGCACATTGCCTTGGTGGAGGTCTGTGTAATATTAATATTATTGATCATCTACATTCAACCCAAAATGTTCTTAACTCCAAACTTACTCCTAGGATGCAGCAAACCGGTCCAAGGAAACTCCAGAAGAATCCCCTCTCATATTTCAACCAGCACCTACAGAGGACAAAGGTACAATACAATCTGTGAAATAGATTTTTATTTCTTCTTCTTTTTTTACACTGAAATTCCTTGAAAAAAAAAAAAAACGGTAACACTTTGTGGTAAGGGTACATGAATTATCATGAATTCATGCATGATTTCATTCATGATTCATGCATTACTTCATCTCTGAATATTTAATGACTCATCAGGTATTAGCATGAATTCATTGTTTATCATTAATGACCTCCTGCTGAAATAGCAGATGATCTTAAGCATTAATTACTCTGGGTACATCATCAGGAGTCATGACTAATTACACATGATCATGATGTTTTTGTTCAAAAGAATTTGATATAATAAAAGTACTTATTTGGCCTACTTTGGCCTAGTTCGTCATATCTATCCCATACGTCAACTAAACTTTACCAATTTAACCATGTCAACACTTTAGTTGAGGGGGCACAAATATGATGAATTCATCATGATCATGGTAATAATCATGACTCATGCTAATTAATCATGACTCATGATGATGTACCCAGAGTAACTAATACTTAAGATCATGAGCTATTTCAGCAGGAGGTCATTAATGACAAACAATGAATTAATGTTAATTCCTGATAACTCATTATACTTTCAGAGATGAAGTAATGCATGAATCATGAATTTATCATGAATGATTTCATGCATGAATTCATGATAATTCATGTACCCTTACCGCAAAGTGTTACACAAAAACATACAATATTTTGGGATAAGTCTAACTTTGCATTCACACCAAGAGCAACTTTAGCTGCAAAATCGTAAAAATCACCAGGTTTTTACTTTTTAGTCAATCTAATCAGCTAAGTTTAGTGCCTTGTTGTTTTGAATAACTGTACTACCAGTTATTTTACAGCATTAATCACTCGTGGACTGAAAACATAGTGGATTTCCTCTCACCTGTCACTCCCATAGCCATCAGGCACAAGTCCTGCTGAAACAGCAACAACAACAAGGGGACCTCCATAACCAATCAGACACTGCCATCCCCAGTGAGGCCCCACTGCCTGTGTGGATCTGATGTCTTTGAGTTTGAGGACAGCATGGAAAAGCCAGATGGTCTCCAGGAGCATCCAGGCGAAGGAACTCAGGAAGAGGTAATGAAGAATTCCTGACAGAATCGGGCACACAATCTGCACACACAACCATTACAATTTGAAAAATAAAGAAAAGAGTCTTTGAATGCAAGCATGTCGTTGGAAATTCTACACATGCATCATCAACATATAGAAATTAAAAACGAAGTATGTTTGTTGTCTGTGTGACGTCCAATGAGCATGGCCTCTTTCCTGGCTGTGTTTCTCTGTTTTCCTACAGGTGTGCTGGTGGTGCCAAATTAGCTATTGCTTAAATTGGTATATTGCTGTTTTTCTGGTTCCTTTAAGGTGCCTCTTCTCCTCCACGCCCAGATAGCGGCGAGCAGGGATACACGCGTCATCGTAGAGTCAGGGCGCTCACCTGAACTTTTGTTTGGGGCCTTAACCCTGCCGATTGCCTGTTTGGTTATATTTCATTTGTATAATAAACCTTTTGGGCATAACACTCTGAGCCTCATAAAATCTCCCTGTGGTGACAATAGAGTCTAAAAAAACACATCTCCCAAAACGGTACCTTGAGGTACGCCATATATGGTGGTACTGTCTGTCACTGTTTTGACCTGTATATTAATTCCTCTGCTTTTCTTTTACATTTATTAACATGGCTGAGCTCAGGACAAGATGAACATCCAGTGGAAATGTGGTCCAGTGGTATCTTGGCAAATCTACTGCCTACTGTACCTTCCAACTTGTGGGGTAATTGTTGTTTTATGATGAGCCACATTGACATGTTAGTCATTACCTTGTGACTGTGGATGAGGTGGATAAACTCCTGGACGAGCAGGAAGAGAAGGTGGGAGAGGAACAGGCTGATGCAGAGGTTCAGATGAGCCACGTCAGTTACTTTATATTTCTTGCGGGTGAGGGTGAAGGTCAAGACTGCCAGAACCAGGAACCCCAATCCAACTGAGACACCAATCCTATTCAGCAACTCCATCATTTTGTCAGGCTGCAGACAAAGCAATAAGTCGATGTATTATCATAAACTATATTAACCCCAATTTGACACAGACCATAGCTGTCCAAAACACTAAACATGATGCTTTCTATAAGGTAGTGTTTTGATGCCAACTAACGTGGGATAGCTAGCGGCAGTACATGTAAATCATCCCAACCATAACCATAAGAATGCTTTTAACCACCTCATTTGAAGCCAAGGTTTGTCAGGTCAGTGGTGAAAGCGTTTGACTCTCATGCTGGTGGGTCGAGACCCGTAAGAGGATCTAACCTCAGATGCATAAAGCTCCACCTTTAGGTACTTTCATTTTAACCCATTTGGAAGGCAGCAAACATGCATCCATGCATTCAATGACCAAAATTAATCTGAATCATGACAACTTCTGACAATATCTTGACAATGGAAACACAGTGGGGCAGCAAGTCACTACTTCCACATTTCAGACACAATTTGAGACCATCTACTTAACATAATTTAATGCAAAAACAAAAAAAAAAAAAATATGCCACTGTGTCTCAGTAGACACAATTGTTGCAGTGCTAAATTTTCCATTAAGTAGCTGTCTGCTGGGCCTTGGGTCCATTCTGCCTATTGAGACACATGGCATTTGTATTCTGTACTGGATGATGTAATTGACGATTACAACATTTCTGCTTACCTCTGCCTCTGGAGGGCGCTCTATCTGCATGATGAGAGCGAAGGTGGAGAAGTGCACACAGGTGCAGACAGTGTGGGTGGTGTTGGAGTAGGTGAGGTGACAACCGTCCACCACCCAGGCACTGCTGTTCCAGTACACACAGGAGAGAACACCTTGAGGATCCAGAGTCTAAACACAACAACAATAAACAAACAAACACAGAGCCCACAGATGATGTCATAATGCATAAACACAAGAAAGTGTCTGCTTTTCCAAGCACATGTCATGATGACAGAACTGTATTTTTGAATCATAATAAACTGCATGTAACAGCATTTGAATAGATGTAGACAAGTAACTTTGTTTGTGAGCCAAATTTCAAATTTGCCAGATACCATAATTTTTTAACAAGCCAAAACCTTGTATTGCTGCAGTTGTTTACAATATGATTGAAATCAAGTATGAATAGATGTAGACAAGTAACTTTGTTTTTGTTTTTGAAATCAAGTATTGAATAGATGTAGACAAGTAACTTTGTTTTCAAATTTGCCAGATACCATAATTTTTTAACAAGCCTAAACCTTGTATCACTGCAGTTGTTTACAATATCATTGAAATCAAGTATGAAGTGGAAGGCATTGGTTTGACATTGAATGGCCCTGATGGATTAAATACTCACCTCTATGTGTTTAATTGTGATGTTGGCTGGGCTCGAGAGGACTTTGTTTGGGGTTTTGGGGAGGGAGGCAGACAGAACCTCAGACATCATGGTCTTCACTGTATCATTGACTGTGTAGAAAAAGTCTGCCCTCAGGAGAGAACCCATGTTGTTGAAAGTGGTTAGAGCCACTGCAGCTGACCCTAACAGGTAAATATAATTTTGTAAAATTGTTTAGTACTTAAAATCTATTCATTATACACATTTTATAAATTTATCAAAAATAAGCACTTAAAGGGCAACTTCAGTCATTTTCAACAAGAGCACTATTTTAACCACTTTGTCAGACATTTGTAGTCATAAACTCTACAGGGGTGTGTTGTAATATGTCTGATGATGTTACATAACTTTTGGGGTCATATTTGGAGCATGTTTACATGCTGAAAACACAATTTAAAAATCTGCCCCATCGGGCTAGTTGTAAGTGATTATTCTCTGATCAAGGAAACCTGTATGGTTGGACCAAAATGTCTTGCGTCTTCAGTATTGGCTAATCTCAAGTAGCTTGAGCAATAGAGCTCTTGTTGAAAATGACTGAAGTTGCCCTTTAAACCTAATAGATAAACATGAAATCAACAATAGTTGAGAACAAGCATACCATTGTTATTATTTGCAATGCCAATGAGATCTATATCCATTGAGGCCTTTGAAGTTTTAATAAAGGAGGTTGTTGTTACATCTGTGTTCTTCCCAACGGCAAAGGTTTGTACTTCTGAAAGGAAGGAAGTTTGTAGATTATCTTGTAAAAATAGAGGTTTCAACAAAGTAACTAATGTGATGCTTTCATGGCAAAAAAGGTAGCTCTATCAAATTGCCACAACTGATGAATGATGAAAAAAAGTATTTGCTCTTCCTGACTGAATGTTAATTGAACCCCATTACTCCTGTTATTTTTGCATACCACACACTGCTTTCAGTGTACCAGTAGACATTTCTGAAACTAGCAATCACTGTATTTCTGCATCTCCCTAGAATACGCATTTTTTTTCACACATTCTACACACCTGTGCTATTGGTTCTCAGTGTCCTGCTGCTGTAAGTATCTGTGGGCTCCACCAGGGCCCCCACCAGCTTCTCAGTGGACTGCAGCATGGCATCACCTATAGCTGCCAGCTGCTCTACACTGGCATCCTGGGCCACCTCATGAAGGGCGTCTTCTGCACTCGCAAGTAAGGAAGTTACAACCTGCAGCAAGCAATAGATACACATCTTGTCCTTTCATTTGCATAAATGAACCTCAACTTAGTCCTTTAGTCTAGTAAATAAATAATTAAATAAGCAAACAAACAACTAAACAAGCAATTACAAACAAGGAAAACAAAGACACACAAATTCAGTAAATCTGAAATGTTAAGGCCTGATTCATAGCACGTTCGGAGTGCGTATCTGAACTTGTCCGTTCGCAGTCAGTGTGTGCGTGTTAACATGCATTCTAAATTAAAACAGGCCAAAAACGTGCCCACGCCGTGTACGCAATGCAAACACACAGATGTTGGTGTGAATGAGGCGTAAGGGTTTTGACCAACTAACCACTGATAAAAGCCAAAGTGACATGGACTGTACTATTGTAAGTTCATATGAAGACATACTCACAGATGGCGGAAGTACAACATCATCTGATATATTTTGGATGACACTGTTCAGATAGTCAAACTTTGCCTCAGATGAAGATCCCTGTTAAGAAGAGCGCTTATATAGTTTGCAACCATTTCATTATCAACACAATAGGCCATTCTGACAGCAGTCAGTTTTACAGAAAATAGTCTCAGTAACAGAAGTAGAATCTTAATGTCATCATGTCCTTGCTTTTTACTGTGATATTATCTGCTGTAGAAATGGGGTTATAAGTAAGGAAGAAAGTCTGCACATAGCTCTGTCTTTTGTCCACCACAAACACATGTGTGTACTTTGTATATTTTCTGTGCTAGAAGTGGGGTTCATGGATAGTATCACTGCCACACAGAGAGCACAGACTATTGGTGTTGTTTAGAACACATTGCATTTGCATGAGTGGAAATACAGTCTCCCCAAATACAGAAATACAGTCTTTCCAACAACTTAAATATTTATAATTATGCAATTTCATGCATTTATATAACACTAGGAATCAAAAGATTACAAATTAATTTTACAGCAAACACTTATTTTTACATAGGCTACATCAACCTTCACATATAGCCTTAACATATTTTAGTGCATTGATCGAGAAAGAAGAGACACATACCCCGTTGACTTGCTTGGGTAAATCTAGAAATGATGGATATGGATATTGTTGAGACAGAAAACATTACAAGTGAAGCATAATCCTTATTTTCTTATGTTCATTTATGTTCTAATCACAAATGTGTACATTTTAATTTTCAAAACAACTACTAAAATAAATTTATGTGCCGTTCCTGTTTGTGCAGCATCATATGATGGTGAGATTCTGTATTATATACTATGTATAACTTATTGTTTTGTTTCTCACTGATTAAGCTCAATGGTGTTTTTTTTGCCCCCAACGGCACCTTCCAGGCAGCACAGCCTAAAATGCATTACCCTTACCCTATTCACCCCTCATCCTAATTCTAAACTGAGTGGAGAAGTGCCTTGAAGGCAGCGCTGCCTGGAAGGCACTGTTGAGGGCAAAAAATACCAAAGACCACTGATTACACATACAACTGTACCTGCACAAGACAGTCAGTCAGTTCACCAATATGTATTTAGTCAGTTATGGTACCAATACTGTATGTTGTGTTTACCTTTGCAGACCAACTTTTTGTCTCCTGTGATAATGGGTATGGTGCCATTTTGGCAGCTGCAGTAAAATCCCTCTTCAGTGGTCATACATGTGGCTGAGACATCACAAGCCGGAGGTGTTGAGTTACAGGTCTTAGGCTCCTCTGTGACTACCACAACAAGAATGGATTTATATATAGTAAAATATGGTGCTGCTCAAATAGTTCACTGGTCCACTGGTATTTTGCTAATAGCTTACATCAGAGTGTATGTCATTGTATTGAGACCCTGAAGATGTTTTTTCGAATAATGGTCTACATCACTGAATATTTTTCCTAGCTTAGTGAGTGGAGTTGTTTGGTTTGGAGCTGCAATGCTAGCATGAAAAAGGTATCTCCTTTATTGTAAAATGTAAATGTATTACAGTCTTTGCATGGATGATGGATAGAATGAGATTCTCATTAAATAAAATATCATCAATAAAATAGGTCAAGTGCATTCGAACATACTTGAAGATGTTGGACGAAGAAGTTTGTTTGGGAGGGCTCCTTTGTAGCTGAGATCTACATGGGGGAAGGGTACAACATATTAACCTTGGATGTCTTTGCATTATGATAACAATTAGAAAATGAATAAATATCAATAAAAATAAATTACCTGCACAGTACGCCATACCAGACCAATGAGGGTTCACAAATTCATAAACTGTGTAGTTGCCAGGACATGCTTTAACCCGTATGGGTTTTATAAAGTAACAGCAGGAGCCACCCAAGTGTCCACACACCTGCCTAGTCACAATGCCCTCTTCTGGGTTGGGGTGTATGCCTCTCAGCCAGAGGGTTCCATCACAACCACAGCGTCCTTTGGGCACACACACTTCAGGCATCCTAACACTCTGTTCCTCGTGAACCATTAGGTACCAGCCTTGCCATTGGCCACTGTCACATCTGATCACTGATTGGTCAGTGTTGGTGGTGGACCTTCTGGTGGCATTCAGCACAGTATAGTTGTGGCAAGGGTCACTCTGTTGATCTGATGAGGGCGCTGTGAGTTTCAAACAAGTGCATGCATACCCACACACAGACACACACACACACACACACACACACACACACACAGTATTATCAACACACAGAGTACACCAAAGCCCTCGCCTTCAATCAGAATTGTGGAAGTCTGGAGTGACGTGTGTTCCCTTTACCCTCTACACCAGGGGTTCTCAAACCCCTCATGGAGCCGCAATTTTTTTTTGGGCTGCACACAGACATAGGGCAGAGTAAACGCCATATACTGTACTTCATTCTGTAATTTCATTCAGTCATTCTATAAAATCTTTAATTCCTCAGTTTGTAAAGTAAAGTAAAGTAAAGTAAATTTTATTTATATAGCGCATTTATCGACCGAAGGCCACTCAAAGACGTAGACAAACACAAAAGACGTAGACAAAACATAAAAGTGTCAATCAGTCCGAGGCAGGAATAGCGTAATGAGGGCTATGATGAATGAAGCAGGGTTTGTGGCTGCCTATGCCAATGATAAACAGAATCCTCTCTTTAAAGTAAATCTGCGTGTCTACTTCATTTGTTGTTCAAATCCACGTTCTGTATTTCCGCTGCCTGAAAACAATAACTATCCTTCATGGAAAGAGTTTTGGTTCTGGCCAGGTATGCCACATACCCATAATTCATTTTTTAATCATAATGCTTTTTGAAGGCATTTCTGCCCAATTTGTCACATGTCTGAGCAGAGAAAATTTGAGGTCAATCAGACATGCATGATTCACTTCTACTGCGCTGTCATCGAAAACGTCCTCACCTTCTCCATCTTGGTCTGGTATGGTGGTGTAACCAGCCAAGACAGACAACAGCTGGAGAAAGTAGTAACACCTACCCCCAAGTTATAGGTCATTTGAATATGGCATAATATCAAGCACTGTTTGCACCTGTATGATCATGGTTATGCCTCATGCGCAAAGCACTTTGTGATTTACAGTACCTCACTTTATATTAAGGGTGCAGTAATACCTGCATTAAAAACCTACAGCTAATCCAAAATGCAGCAGCTAGAACACTCACTAGAACTAAGAAATTTGAACATATCTCCCCCATTCTTGCATCTCTACACTGGCTTCCTGTCAAAAACCGAATTGACTTCAAAATCCTTCTCATGACGTATAAAGCACTTAATGGCTTAGCTCCTGCATATATTACAGATCTACTTGTTCCATACCATTCTGGAAGACCTCTCAGATCTCAAAATGCTGGTCTCCTTGAAAAAGTGACTATATCTAAAACTACAATTGGGCGAAGAGCTTTTGCCTATCGGGCACCTCTCCTATGGCATGCTATTCCTCTCTACATTCGTGAAGCAGACACTCTTAATATACTTTGAAGTCTACACTTAAAACTTTCCTCTTTGACACTTCCTGTACTTAGGAATGGTGAATGGCATATCACCAGTCCCCATGGGCTTTCCTGGGAGGGCTACCTCTGCTGTTTTTCAAAGGTGGCCACTGACCACACCTTCTGGACTGGTGAGATGCCATACACCATACCTTAGTTATGCTGCGATAGCCTAGTGCTGCCAGTTACTGCACACTTGCCATCCTGTACAAACCTCTTTCTCTCCCTATCCTCACTCTGACACACAATATATGACACACTTATGTCATGAAGTGATATCCTCCTGGACTGGCCTAATCATTTTGTTTCTTTTACCTCCTCTGCCCCTACCCACTGGCTGAGTGGTGAACTTCCCGTCCCCCCCTGCCTCCCTGCCACCAACCCCTACCACACTATGGATGCCGAAAAACCTATCTGGAGCCACACACCAGGACCATCCTCCCCTTCCTCCATGATGGATCTGGCCTGCCAGCCCCCTGATGACCACTACCTAACTGGCGACCTCCACCAAATGAACTCTAATGCCACCCCAACTACTGACTCCATCCCCTGGCTCTTCTATGCTATTGACTGTCACACACTGACAATGCTGACAATGCACCGTATTTGAGTGCTCAGTGAAACTGAATTGAGTATTACTGTGAACCAATTTCTGTACTCCTTGTACAATGCATCATGTCTTGTATGTGATTGTGTTGTGTATGTTGCTACGTGTTATCTGTGAGCACACCAAAACATGTTCCTATCAACTTGTCAAGTTCACAAAACAAAACAAAATGGTAACACTTTGTGGTAAGGGTACATGAATTATCATGAATTCATGCATGAAATCATTCATGATAAATTCATGATTCATGCATTACTTCATCTCTAAAAGTCTAATGAGTTATCAGGAATTAACATGAATTCATTGTTTGTCATTAATGACCTCCTGCTGAAGTAGCACATGATCTTAAGTATTAGTTACTCTGGGTACATCATCATGAGTCATGATTAATTAGCATGAGTCATGATTATTAGCATGATCATGATGAATTCATGATGTTTGTGCCCCCTCAACTAAAGTGTTGACATGGTTAAATTGGTAAAATTTAGTTGACGTATGGCGTATGACTAGGCCAAAGTAGGCTAAATAAGTACTTTTATTATATCAAATTATATCAAATTCTTTTGAACAAAAACATCATGATCATGTGTAATTAGTCATGACTCATGATGATGTACCCAGAGTAATTAATGCTTAAGATCATCTGCTATTTCAGCAGGAGGCCATTAATGATAAACAATGAATTCATGTTAATACCTGATGAGTCATTAGATATTCAGAGATGAAGTAATGCATGAATCACGAATGAATCTCGAATGAAATCATGCATGAATTCATGATGATTCATGTACCCTTACCGCAAAGTGTTACCAACAGAATGAAGTTTTATTGTAGAAATGGCTATAATAAATCTGATTCTGACTTGTTGCTGGATCTACAGCTTTCTAAACTGCAGTTGCAAGGAGGCCTGCACTGCCATATAGAAACTACAACATAGCGAGATAAAAAGGACTGGAGCTGTTCACACAGGTAAATGTACACATAAGTGCAATCGATCCCAGATTAATAGACTACTGCTTTTTCAGTCACTAAATGTTAAATGTCAACTCAAGTATTTGCTCTGTTCACTAGCTTTAGCATACATGTATCTGGCTAAGCATGATGGCTTCTGCATGTCACAGTGAGGGGCCATTCAGACTGTACACAGTTTTCACCTCCAAAAACGCAAATGTTTTTAATGTAGTGAGTGAAAAAGACAAGGTTGAAACTGATAATGTACATCTTATTGCTATGGCAACATGCAAGATCTGATATCACCAAGTGATTAAAGCCCCATACACATACGTCGTTACTAGCTCCTCATCCCTAGCTAGCTCGCTGAGAAACACTCGCTTGTTACCAAGGTATCGATTTGTTTATTGGTCACTGCCGAAGTATCGGAGAAGAACACGTTACAAGTTATAATCACACGCCTGTGCATACCGTTACGTTTAAAATGCTTACAGTTCACTCATTTATTATGTTTCACATATATTATGAACCACAGTTTGCAAAAACAAGAGATATTTTGTCTACAAACGTAAGTTTTCCATGTAACTCGCTGCTTGTGAGGATAGACTGGCTTCTCCATGCGCCACATCTCCTACCGACCTCATGACTCACTCACTAGGCCTACACGGAGCTGCGTGCTGCACTCTTGAGCCGTTATTGGATGGATCCTGATGGACTGATCAAAATGGACTATCTTATTATTTAATTTTATTTTATTATGATTTCATTTTTTTAATTTTATTATTTATTACTTCGCCTATCTTTTTATTTTGTTTCTTCTATCCTCTCTCTCTCTCTCTCTTTGAAAACACATTTCACTACATGTTTTACGAAAGTATTTCATTGTATGTGACAAATAAACCTTGAACTATGAACTATTGAACTTCAGTTAACTGTCAATCAATGGAATCTTCCATTCTCATTGGTTACTCGCTTACTCGCATCGCTGAAAGTTAAAATAATTTTATCTCCGTACCCGCCCACATCGCCTCGCCGGTAGCTACTCGCCTGTCTTTTTACTCGCATCGCTCAAACTCATTGACAATACCTTGTCCCTCCTAGCTTAGCGACGAGCGAGTAACAATGTATGTGTACGCGGCTTAAGAGTCCAGAATCAATAGCATCAAAAGCATAGCCCTGCTGCACGAGCCTCCTAACAGCAATATATTTCGCATGAAATGAAAGAATTTCGAACAGCATAGACCTAACGCGAATGCAAAACACTTTACATTGAGTCAATGTAACCTTAGATCTTACTTTCGGTTTCCAATAGTCAGGTCCCATTGATTCAGTGTAAAGTGCCTGTTCCCTTCTGCGTTCGCGTTCGGTCTATGCTGTACCAAATTATTTTGTTCCACTCGCTAACTAGCGCATTAAGCAAGCTCTTTCAACAGGGCTATGCTTGAATTCACTCCGGTGCTATCCTTTAAACTTGTTTGTCCTGGATCAATGTACTCTTACCCTAACCCTAAGACTAACCCTAACCTTAACCCTAGCCCTAAACCTAACCCATTGTTCAAGGTCAACAAGTTTGACATTGATCCTGGACTTTTAATTAATTGGTGATATCAGATCTTCCGGCATTTGCTAAACCAATAAAGTAGCTTCCAGACTGCTCCAACAAATGCCAACAGTTGAGTCAGTGTGGACCATCAGTTTGCATTTGTCTGTTCTTTTTGGGAACAGTTGGAAGAGTTCAACATATTCAGTCGGATCAGGTGGTGCTGTAGGATATCTGACCAGTGTAGACAGTTTTCCGACATCTACATGACGACATTCTAGGAGCTGTTCCCTTGACAACTAACCAAAATACTCTCACTGATTTAGTTATAACTGGCATCAAGGCAACGGCTAGCCTGACAGGCCATCCTATATCATTGAAATGTATAGTCTGGCATTGAGAGATAAACTGAACTCAATCATGGGCGTAACAAGGCTGTTATCTTTCAAACTACTTCTGGACACAACAGGATAGCCTATGGCCAATCGGAGGAATGAACAAGATGTAAACACCAATTCAAAAGACTGTTGTGTTCGACAAAGCCCGCCCTAGCGTTGTGATTAGATGTCGCCATAGGCGTCATCCAATCAAATTCTCTATGGCTTGCTACTAGACGTACAGGCTGAGCAAATTAATTTGCCGTCTAGGGTACGTCTAGATTTCTAGGCTAGGCAACGGCCCATTGTTGAAGAAAACTTGACCTTAAAAGTTAAACTAAAATGCGTGTGCATTTTTCAGTCAGTTCCGTTTTTTCATCTTGTGTTTTGCACATAACTACGAGAGATGCATATCAACAGTTATGTTGCATCGTCCCATAAGGGAAACAATTGATAATAGATAAGCACTTAGCGGATACATAGCTGTTTTTGTTTTTCAGCCCACACTGTGTGATGTGTTGTTGCCATGGCTAGAGGAGTGTTTGGGATAATATGCAAACTGGAGTATGTCAGATGTGGTTGCCAGACTGGATATTTTTTGGGCCTTGACGAGCCTTTCAAAACATTTAATCATGATGGGCGTGACGGGCCATACCAGTCACTCAGAAAGTATATGCATATTGGGGTTTCCAATGAAACAATCCTTTTTTAAAAAAAAATACTAACAATTAGCTAGGAGGGAATTTGTGAAGATCGTGCACCATGTGTCAAACAAAGTAGAAAAATGACATTATACAACAATTTAAGACCAAAGCAAACCTAGATATAGCCTTTTCTTTTTCTGTTGGGGGCCATTTTGGATTGTAGGCATACCAGCCACAAGGGGGTCACCTCAACTTGTATCCATTGATTTTTGAAAACGTTAGGCCTATACCTAAAAAATCAAAAACTTGTCCAGAAGTGCAAGATCTTCCTGACTTTGGACGAATTCCCTCCTAGCTAAATCACATAATTGGTATTTGTATTGGTTTTTCATACAGAATGACACACACAAACCACACACACACACACACAAACACACACACACACACACACACACACACACACACACACACACAAACACACACACAATCTTACTTGAAGTTGTTGGAGCCAGAGATGGGGTTGGAAGGAATCCTTTGTAGCTCAGATCTACATGTGAAAAAAGTTACAACAACAATTGAATCTTGGATGTCTGTGCATAATAGAAATGAAAATATTAATCACTACCAGTGAAATTATATTACCTGCACAGTATGCTTTATAACACCAATTAGGGTTCACATCCACAAGTTCATAAACTGTGTAGTTGCCAGGACACACTTTGACCCGTATGGATGAACAGCTTAAGTAACAGTTGCCACTCCAGCTTCCACACACCTGTAGATACACAATGCCACTTTTTGGATGGGGGTGAGCACCATTCAGCCAGAGGGTTTGATGGGTACCACAGCGATTTTCGGGCACACACCCTTCAGGCATCCGGACACTCTGTTCCTGGTGGACCATTAGGTACCAGCCTTGCCATGCCATGTCACATCTGATCACTGATCGGTCAGTGTTGGTGGTGGATCTCCAGGTGGCATTAAGCACATTGTAGTTGTGGCAAGGATCACTCTGTTGAGCTGACATGGATTTTATAAGATTCCAGTGACAAGTGCACGCACACACACCAACACACCCCACTTCATTACCGCTTCACCATACACAGAAGATTCGCATGGCTTTATTTCAGTTTGTCACAATAGCCATGACACATTGCGTTGCATGACATTGCATTTTGGGGATAATTTTTATTTATTTATTTTTTAATTATCTCAATTTTGTATGTGATGTATGGTGCAGGGTATATTAATATGGGTCTATTTTCATTCCAAATGCCAAGGGAATTTTATCAGGATGCATATAGTAGTATCCTGGATCCATGAAACAGGAACATTACATTACATACATAATCTAGAAATTAGAAAAAGTACCTTAAAGTAAATGATATGATATGCATTTATCTGATCAATATGGAAAAAGAAATGGAAATAATATCAATAGCTTAGACTTTAGAGAGACACAACTATTGAAAACCAAACAGTTGCCAAAGTCAACAACAATTCCAAACAGATAACAAATACTCTAATGATTTACCTGCAAGTGGAGTGATTGACACATAGTGAAGGAGGAGGAAAATGATGATGTCTGACAGAGAGAGACATAGTGCAAAACTGACTTTTTCGCTATAGCAGACGTCCACAGAAGACAAATGATAAAACAAATTAAATATCTAGAAGAAATACTTAATTCTAATATATATATATAAATATATATATATATATATATATATATATATATATATATATATGGGCAATTCCACCGTTATGGACGTGACATTTTCGTGCATTGTTGATGAACAAAATGCCACATAGCCTCCGCAAACCTAGCAGTATTTCACAATTTTGTTCATATTCTTATGCAAACTCCATGGCTGAATACAGGCAAACTCCAAAAATTCATATCATGATTTACATCATAAGAATATGAGCCTTTCAATTTACGTTATGGACGTGACGAAAAACGGACAAGCTTTTATGGGAGATTAGTTTTTGCTATGAAGTCTGTGAAATTTCCTGGGAAACGTACATGTAAATATTATTAAATTCATACCAAAAAGGACACCTCAGTGAACACAGAAAACAACTTGATTTAAATGTAAATGTAAGATAAGTTGGTTTTCATTGGGGTTATTGTTGGAAAAATTGCATTATGGACGTGACGTTATGGATGTGACATCTGGAAAAACCTTCCAAAAACCTACAAAACAAGTGTGAATGGTGGATTTTGACCTGTAACGACTGAAATAGTAATACAATGATAGAAAATAACTGATAACATTGCAGGTTTGTGTGTGTTATCACCCACTTATTCCCATTATAAGCCCCTCCATAGACTTACATTATGGCTGAATAGGGTAAAAAAATTAACAAATAGATATCCTTTCGAAACTTGCTCAGATGATCGAGACAAAAAAGTTTTGTATTAAACGTTTTCTGAAAGAATTTGTATGTCCCTGTAGATGAGACTTGAAGTTTTAAGGTGAGGTTTACTTTTTTGTGGAATTGCCCATATATATATATATATATATATATGAGAGAGAGAGAGAGAGAGAGAGAGAGAGAGAGAGAGAGAGAGAGAGAGAGAGCTCTTTCCTAAACGTTATAAATCCATTTTACAAAATGATTATGTAGTGCCCAATTATCTTGTTTTAGTTGGGTAAGAACAAATCAGATAACACTAACCAACTGCAACTGTCCCAATATTACCTGAACATCAAATACAAAAGAAGATTAATGAAAATTGCATTTAAATGGTACTTATGTTGTTGTGGAAAAGAGCTCTTCATATATTGCTTTCAATTCCTTGTGTAATCATCATTGTCACTTACAATTAAGTTGAAGGGCATTCATCTTCTTGGACAGATGACCTACAATCTTCATGACACATGAGCTTAAAACTTTCTTTTAAGGAGGAATGTTGGGAAGCAATGTCATCTACTGCTGGCTCACAGCTGCAAAATGGTGCCAGTCTCCTAAAAGCTGTACAGTTTAGCCTATTCTGTCTATGCGTTAATGAAAGAAGGCTGTGTTTCGGACATGCAAAGTTGATGTGTACAGATGACGGCAAACCTGTGAAAGAGCCCTCAAGGCCAACTGGGGAGATGCTGGTTGAGTTTGGTGGGGTATCCCCTAAGCCAGCCTCAAGTCAAATTAGTCAGATGTTATCTCTGCAGATATCAATCCTCTTCTGTCAGGATGTCAGTAAAATTATGAATGCGCTTTCATTTGTGTCAGTAGAGACATTTGATGTGTTTTTCCATGGTTGAAACGTGTGTAAACAAATTAGGGCAGAACATGCTGACCTGAATGATATGCCTGTTAGTTGATTTTTTTTTTTTACTGTATATTGTCATGTTATGTCAGATGTAGTCACTCAGTATTAAATCATGCTTGAGCTCCACAAAACGGGACAAATGGCATGTTCTGCATGGTTAAGCTTTATTCACAGACTGATCAGCCATTAGTGCTGTACAATATAAAAAGAGTTCAACTAGACCACAGAGGTCTTCTGGCTAAATTACTCTAAAAGTCAACTTCGGCTCTTTGAGTTGAGGGAGATTAGCTAGAGAGATAAATTAGATTAGATTCGATTAGATGCCGAAGTTAATGGATAGATGAGTCAGTCAACACCCTTGTTAAGTAACTAAGTATTTATTCTGGCATTAAGGCCACGGGAAACACTAGAAACTGCCAACAACATAAACACTGGATTAGATTAGATTAGATTCAATTAGATGCAGAAGTTAATGGATAGATGAGTCAGTCAACACCCTTGTTAAGTAACTAAGTATTTATTCTGGCATTAAGGCCACAGGAAACACTAGAAACGGCCAACGACATAAACAACAGAAACACCCCCCCAAACACCCAAAGTCCTTGGGCAACAGAGATGTTACATGAGGTCCCATGATATTCCTGAACTGGCTTGGATGTCACTGGAGCTTCAGACTGGGACGGCTGTGCTGAGTTATGAGTGGGACAGACCTCCAACAGCAACACAACATAATACAGTGCATAATTGACCTCTCTGAAATTACATAGTATAGCCTAATCCAATTTAGCAAGCAATCTCACTGAAGATGTCTGAAAGACCTTACAAAGCAACAGGTACCCCATAGCCTAGCTTGTGCAGTCTTTTGGTATATTGGTCCAGTCAACATAATAGAATAAATCGGCTGGATCTCTCACACAAAGTTGTTGCAGTGTCATTGGAGATATTCATGTTGCTCTACTTTGGTCTTTATTCAATGGTTTTTGATGATGTTGTGTCAATCTCAGTCACTTGGAGCTGTAGAGGGTACTGTTGCGTCACTGTTTGTCCTTGGCAAGTGTAGAGTGTCATCCTAGGGCCACACTGGGTTATTGTGATACTAGTCTAATATAGCCTGCATTTGCTGTGCGAACCAACCAACCATTTGACAAAGAGAAAAAAGACTGCACACTGTTGCTCCTTTTGTAATTTCGTTTTAAAGGAATACTCCACCGTTTTATGGAAATGGGTTATTCACAGTCTTACCTGGAGTTAGATATGTGGGTAAAAGCATTTTGGTCTGTGTGCATGTGTTTTCTTAGTTTGGCAACCCCAATTTTAGCTTTATCTTAGCATAGGCACTGGAATGTAAAATAGCCAGATAGTAATTCTTTGGCAACATTACAGCGCATATGCTAAGGTAAAGCTGAGAAAAAGGTAAAATTGGGGTTGCCAGACTAGGAAAATGCATGCACTGAGACCAAAATGCTTTTACCCACATATGTAATTCCAGGAAAGAGAGTGAAAAAAAAAAATCATAAAAAGATGGAGTATTCCTTTAAGACGTTTTTTTTTTTTTTTACCAACCAACTGACAGTGCTGTCACAGTTCTATTGATTCTATTGATTTTATTGATTAGCTTATTTTATGGCAGATACACCGTCTTTATAGCCTGTACTCTGTCAGTCACTGGCAACTAGAGACGGTTCTGTGTTTCTCTCAATCAGTCCATATCAACTGTATCGACTTGTGTCACTGTTAGTCCCACAGCACTTCTTCCTGATCTGCTGTCTCACCTGGACAGAAAGGATACAGTGAAAATACAAAGTCAGAGTCCATTTTCTTTTTTTTTAATATCACTCCACCACAACTGATTACAAATGAAACCATAGATTGCAGAATGTGAAAAGTTAAAATGTGTAAATTATTCACCACTGACAGGTCAATTTTGTGTTTCCCTCTTTCATAATCTAGACCTTACTCCATACACTAAATATCAACCAACGTGATGTCATACGGCACAGCATGCAACCATTACTGATTTCAGCATTCTGAGACTGGAAGCACTGGGTGAAATGAGATGGAATGACCAATAAGCATAACCCAATAATTACCTCCTCATTGAGGACACAATGTAACAGGAAGATAAAGGTTCCCTGTTGGCTGTTGAGCACAAGGAAGAGCACATCCAGTGCCCTGCTGCTTCCGCTGAAGAACCCCAGAATCCAAGGCAAACCCACAATGACAGACTGGATCAGGGTTTTAAACATAACGGTCCTAGAGTAGTGAAGTAAAGTTTTAACAGAGAAAGGTTTACAGATATACTGTATAATTTGTATTTCCATAACTCTCTTTACCCTGCACAGTAAACTATTGTTAAAGTCCTCACTATTTGAGAAACATATTCAAATAATGATTAAAAACAAAGGTGAAATATCTTTTTTTGTCCGATACAGATGGATGGTCAGACGAAGATAGACAGAGAGAGCGAGAGAGATAGAGAGAGTTGACCAAACAGAACCAGAGGATGTTTCTCCTGACCTGATTAGGTTGTTGTGTGTGGTGCCATGCTGCATCTGTGACAGTGTAGTACGAAGGAGGATGAGAATGACGAGGAAGAGGATTGCATTGGTCTAATTTGGATAACAAGTCACACACAATTGCAGAGTACTTGAATCAGATTATCATCTACACCCCGCATTAATTACCATCCATATTAAACACAATGCTATTCAATCACAATCACAGTAAGCCTTTGATGCTTTTTAAAATGTTTTTTTTTTATCATTATTTATTTATTTATTTTTTTAACTCAACTTACTCCAAGGATGCAGCACACCGGCCCCAAGAAACTCCAAATGAATCCGCTCTCATATTTCAACCAGCACCTACACAGAGGTAGTATACATAATGACATGCAAATGAGTTGTGTAACAAAAAATGTTTTGTGATAGATCTTACTTACACTTACTACTAGTGTTATGCATACGGTTTTCATACCTGTGCATGCTATTCACTACAATGTAACTGTGAAGTGACATGTTTCTAAATTACTATATTTTCTCAAATAAAATTTTACATTTCTTTCAAATTCTACATAAATATAGGCCTAACAATACATTGGATTTCCACTCACCTGTCACTCCCATAGCCATCAGGCACAAGTCCTGCTGAAACAGCAACAACAACAAAGGAACCTCCATAACCAATCAGACACTGCCATCCCCAGTGAGGCCCCACTGCCTGTGTGGATCTGATGTCTTTGAGTTTGAGGACAGCATGGAAAAGCCAGATGGTCTCCAGGAGCATCCAGGCGAAGGAACTCAGGAAGAGGTAATGAAGAACTCCAGACAGAACCGAGCACACAACCTGCACACAAGATTGTAGAAATGCATTTTTGGGCCATGGTGTGAAGGGGAATTAGTCTAGTCGTACCCTAGCGGTAGGATTTGCTCAGTGAGTATGTCTAGCCATGAGCCATAGGTTGTATTCAGACATCGGTGGTGTTTAGCCAATCACAACGCTCTAGGCTGTATTCAGACATTGTGGTGTTTAGCCAATCAAAGTGCTCTATGTGGATAGGGAGTCATTGGGCGGGCTTAGCGTTGTTTGAATCGTCTTGTTCGTTGCTCTGATTGGTTGTAGTGATTGTACCCAAGGGTCTATTGATCGTGGTCACCACGATCACATTAAAAGTTTACACCTGAATGCAAAGATTCTAATTAAAATTCTAGTTATGCATTATCAATATAGCAATGACAAAATAATTATGTTTGTTCTCTGATGATGACTCCCTGTGATGCCTGTAGAGGCTAAAAAGAACATGTCCCAAAATTGTTGCTTTAATTTCCTTTATGATGAGTCACACTGACATCACCTTGTGAGGGTGGATGAGGTGGATGAACTCCTGGACGAGCAGGAAGAGGAGGTGGGAGAGGAACAGACTGATGCAGAGGTTCAGATGAGCCACGTCGGTTACTTTATAGGTCTGACGGCAGAGGGCAAAGGTCAAGACCGCCAGAACCAGGAACCCCAATCCAACAGAGACGCCAATCCTATTCAGCAACTCCATAATTTTGTCAGGCTGCAGACAATGTGATGATGCATGTAACATCATGAACAGCATAGTCTCGAATTTAATGCACTCATGGGCTAAAGCTGTGTCCGAAACAGTAACAATGATGCATTTTAAGATAGTGTTCGGTGGCAGGAAGGTGAATGAAATAAATACATGAGAATTTGCCTTCAAAGGCACCTTTGTTTTGGTGATATTTGAATGCAGTATAGATGTATATAAGAAGAAGAAGCTGCCTTTAAAGTCTAAAAAAAAAGTCAACTGTCACTATGGTGGCATTGTTGTCTGTTAAACAGTTAAATTAACGGGAAATCCTGTCAAATTTCAACAAGAGCTCTATTGCTCAAGCTACTTGAGATTAGTCAATACTGAAGACGCAAGACATTTTGGTCCAACCATATAGGTTTCCTTGAACAGAGAATAAGCCCTGACAGTTAACCCAATGGGGCAAGTTTTCAAAACTGTGTTTACAGCATTTAAACATGCTCCAAATATCACCCCAAAAGTTATACAACATCATCAGACACATTACACCACATAACTGTATTGTGTATGGCAACAAATGGCTGGGAAAGTGGTTAAAACTGTGAGCTTATGCAAGCAGCCCAATATTGTTTGTTTACAAAACGGTTTTGTAAACACTGCATAAAAACACAATTTTAAGCACTTTGTTAGACATTTGTAGTCAAAAACACTACAGAGGTGTGTTGTAATGTGTCTGATGATGTTACAAAGCTTTTGGGGTGACATTTGGTGCATGTTTAGATGCTGAAAACAGTTTTGAAAACTTGCCCCATTGGGTGAACTGTCAGGGCTTACTCTCTGTTCAAGGAAACCTATATGGTTGGACTAAAATGTCTTGCGTCTTCAGTATTTGCTAATCTCAAGTAGCTTGAGCAATAGAGCTCTTGTTGAAATTTGACAGGATTTCCCTTTAACAAAAGACAGCATTCAGATACCAAAAAAAAAATAAAAAATCTAGCTAGGACATTCAAAACATAGGCAAAACATTCAAAACATTAAAAAAAGTTTACTGGGGCCACTGCATATTGAGACAGAATGGCATAGATACAGACGGCAAGTACGGTTAACGCCCCCAAAGTGCGAGGGTGGAGTCAGCGTGGGGGATAACAGAGGCCAATTTAACATTATGGTGAATGGACAAGGTAGAGAAAGTTACTTAACAATAAAAGATCGCTAAGTAAAATTGAACAAAGTCCATATTAGATGTTTTGTCTAATCATGACCTGTTTGCCTACTTGTGTTTAGACTAAAATAATTTTTCCATCATTAGTTTATTGCAGTTACACTAACAGAAATGTCATGAGCCTTCTCTGCTCCTGTCAAAAGTAAAGCAACTTTCAATCACAAGTCTGATTAGCTCAGTTAAGCAAGCTAAAGTTAGCTACATTTACTGTGGTGATCAATGAAGTTGGCTAGTTAGCAAGCTAATGAAGCTAACAAACATCATCTAAATTGTCATCAGTATCGCGTTTGGAGGGGTGTCAAGTTCAGAATTCACATCGGACCATCTGACCATCATTACTACCTTCAGGCATTGCCCTCAAAAATGTGTCTGGCTCCTTGTAGATGGTGCTCAGTGTAACTTGTAGCTTAGCATGCCATTGACTCCTTCACTAATTTAGGGTTTTTTTTCCCCCACATGGGGGACACGAGGAGCTGATTTTATGGGCGTGCCCGGACTTGCCGTCTGTATCTATATTGGATTTCGCCATGAAATAACTTGTGCTTACCTCTGCCTCTGGAGGGCGCTCTATCTGCATGATGAGAGCGAAGGTGGAGAAGTGCTCACAGGTGCAGACAGTGTGGGTGGTGTTGGAGTAGGTGAGGATACAGCCATCTACCACCCAAGCACTGCTGTTCCAGTACACACAGGAGAGAACACCCTGAGGATCCAGAAGCTAAACACAACAATATTTTACCTATCTTGCAAACAGGGAGATATTGTGACATAAAATAGACACTCCAGGACCTTTTCAAGAACATGAATTATTAGAAGTCCATTTTTTAGAAGCTTAACTAAGTACAACCAACATAACAAGTAACCAGGTAACAGACAAGTAGCCTAGTAGATGAGACAATGAGAAATGACTTTTGGCAGAGCCTCAAAATCATAGAAATATGATATGAAGTAAATCCAAACTGATTTGGTGGAAGGCCTCTGTTGATTGGTCTTGAATTTCCCTGATGGTCTTTAAGACTCACCTGCATGTGTGTCATTGTGATGTTGGCTGGGCTTGTCAGGGCTTTATTTGGGGTTTTGGGGAGGGAGGCAGACAGAACCTCTGACATCATGATCTTCACTGTGTCATTGACTGTGTGGAAGAGGTCAGCTCTCAGGAGTGAACCCATGTTGGTGAAGGTAGTGAGAGCTACAGCAGCCGATCCTAACAACATTAGATAGAAAATTTAATTCATACTATATCATTTGTAATTGTATCACTATATGATTTTGATCATTTTAAAAAGCATTATGTGTAGAATTGTGCTGATGAATCAATGTAAAAGTGATATAATTCCCTGTGGGTATCTGGAATAGCACAAAGCATCTGTGACATTCCTTTTTTCTCCTCCTATGAACACACCATTATTGTTACTGGCAATGCTTGTGAGGTCTATATCCAATAACAATAAAGCCTGTGGTATGGACTGCATTATTGCAGAGCATCAAAAATATGCAAGCCATAAACTTTGTCCTTTGCTTTCCATGTGTTTCAATGGTTGCCTGGTACATGGTGTCCTGCCTAATGCTATTATGTCTGTTCTGTTAGTGCCTGTGCTGAAAGACAAGGCTGGTAAGCTTAATAGTATTGACAATTATCGTCCTATTGCATTAGCCAGCATCTTGTCTAATGTTCTGGAGAGAATACTCTTAGCAAAACTTGAAATGTATGTTCTCACTAATGAAAATCAGTTTGGGTTCAAAAGGAAGCATGGAACTGACATGTGTATCTATGCTCTCAAAGAGATCGTGTCTAGATACATGAGCCTGAATTCTTCTGTATTTTTATGTTTTATTGACGCATCAAAAGCATTTGATCGCATTAACCATGAAAAATTGTTTGTAAAACTTTTGGAAAGGGGTGCTCCCAATTTTCTAGTGAGAATCTTAGTGTTCTGGTATGCTCATCAAACATTCCAGGTTAAATGGGACAATGTTGTATCTGCTCCATTCTGTGTGAGTAACGGAGTGCGGCAAGGAGGAATATTGTCACCTATTTTATTTAATGTCTACATGGATGACTTGTCAAATCAGCTAAATAGATTAAAAACCGGTTGCCTGGTGGGCAGCATTATTGTCAATCATCTTATGTACGCAGATGACCTGGTTTTGATCTGTCCATATAGTGCTGGGCTGCAGCAGATGCTGAAGGTGTGCTCCCAGTATGGGTTGGATTATGATGTAAAATATAATCCTAAGAAAAGCCAGGTCATGATAGTTAAAAGTGTTGATGACAGGAAATCAACTTTTCCAACGTTTTACTTGTCTGACAGCCCTCTTGATGTGTGTGAGGAGGTTAAATACCTAGGTCATGTCATATCTGATGACTGGACAGATGACAAAGACCTTTACCGACAGTGCTGTAAGATATATGGCCAAGCTAACATGCTTATAAGGAAGTTTTCTATGTGCTCTGACTCTGTGAAGAGCTCCTTATTCAGAACCTACATAACACCATTGTATACTGCCCAATTGTGGTCTAGCTATAAGAAAAAGAGTATGCAGAGGCTTAAGGTAGCATACAATGATGCAATGAGGTTGCTGCTGTGTGTCCCTAGGTGGCACAGTGCCAGTCAATTATTTGTGTCCACTAGAGTGCCTACGTGTGAGGCACTCTTAAGACAGTTGATGTTTGGCTTTATGTGCCGCCTGGACAAGTCAGAGAATCAAATAATTGTGGCTTTGGTCAATCCTATGAAGAGCTGTTATAGATTCACTTCTAGGTTAAGAAGACATTGGTGCAATTGTTTGTATGTCCTATAGGCTGAGTTTTGTTTATCTGTGTATTTTGTATCTATTTTTTTATACTATTTATTATGTATGTGTAAGATATGGACCTGTGTCTGCAATAAAGTGTATTATTATTATTATAACACGAGAATAACAGTCAATGTTCAGTCAATGTTCATCTAATCTTTTTCCAAGTGTTTATCAAATCTCTAGACAGCAATTATCCACATAACATCAACCAACCAAAGTGTGTGTATTACACTTCATTGTAGTCTTAAGTACCATACACATACATCGCTATTCACCCACCGCTAAGCTAGGAGGGACAACATAAGGTACAATGTGTTTGAGCAATGTAGTCCCAAGTTAGAGGCGACTGTGACTACTCACGCAGGCGATGTAGGCGGGTACAGAGATGCAAGTAAGCGAGAAACGTTGAATGTAAGATGTCGTTGATTAGCAGTTAACTGAAACAGCTAAGTTACCTTGAAAATTGCCATTTGGAAACAAAATGAACTCTGGTTATTATGTGTGAAATGAACTAAATTAGTAAACTGTAAGCAATTTAAACGTAACGGCATGCACAGGCGTGTGATAGACAAATAGATAACCTTGGTACAGGAGAGACTGTAGCTGTGTTCGGACTCTGATACTACATGCTATATACTGCATACTGCTTTAGTATGCGAGTAGTATCTAGTACGCAATTCTGAACATGGCATGTTTCTCAGTGAGCTAGTGATAGGTGATGGGCATGAAGTATTTGTTTCCCAGCCGGTATACAGTACAATACATGTGTGTACATGACAATAGAGATATATGTGTTGTGGCAGGATGTGTATGTGTGTGTATCTGCGTGCATGTGTGCGTGTGTGTGTGCGTGTGTGTGTGTGTGTGTGTGTGTGTGTGTGTATTTATATGGGTACTTGTGTGTGTGCATTAATCCTGATGCATACAAACATACTACTGATGCGCGGGCCGGCCCGGAGCCCGGCGGGACCCTCGGGCTAGCCCCGCGGGCCGGGTTGGGTCGGGCCATTATTTTCATAAGAATCCACGGGTTGCGGTCGGGTCGGGCTGCAAGCAAACAGGCAGCTACTCATGTGAAGCGCTCTCTCGCGCTCTATCTCTCTCTCTCACACGACAGGAAACCTAAAAAGAACTAACTTAGCGTGCTAACGGACTAGTTCAAGTGAATAGCAAGTAACATAGCAACAGTATGCTAACCATAGATATAGAATCAATTCTGTGATGCTAACTAGAAGCAAACCGTTTTAGACTTCGCTTAAACGTAATATTTTGCACTAGCCTTCGTTTATTTTTGGTCTGTCAACTTAAACTAATCTCGGCAACATTGTCCAGCTTGTTGTCATTCAATGAAACACCACTTCTCAATTTAAAAAATTACGTTAGCTAGCTCGCTAGCGTTAGCTCGCTAACAATTTGTAGTAAAATGCAGCTGCCTAACCTGAATTAAACTTCTGCTACAAATGCGAACTATAACAACTTTCATTACTTGGCTTGAAATGATGATAGGCAGTTGTAGAATATGATAAATACATCCAAAAAATCCTCAATGACTCCAAAAAGACATTATGACCAGTTTATTGACAGTGTCCCACACATATCTCATTCACTTCACCATAACGGAGCCCGACCCCAGTTTGCATAAAGGGGGTTGCCTCCCTTGCCAAAGTATTTGTTTCTTTCAATTTTGCAAATCGTGGATGATCTCTCTGTAAAAGTTTGAGATGTTCAGTAAATATCCAATACATCTAAACCGTTTGCTATTTGTCTAATTTTTTACATATTGCCAGGGCAGTTCCAAGCTAAGAACTATTTTGGGGGGCGGAAGGAACGGATAAAAATTGTCACGTAGCCTAACTAACTTTATTGATCCAAGAGGGAAGTTCGCTGCTGGCAGCCCATGACATTACCACCCCCTCGCGCGGCCGCAGATATTTCATTTGTGTTGTTTAATATGCCTAGGCCCTATATAAACAAATAAACACTTATTTAATTATTTTTTTTAAAAATTAAGCGGGTCGGGTCGGGTTAAAAATCATTGCGTAATCTTTCGGGTCGGGCGGGCTGGGTTGGCTGCGTGATGGGTCGGGCGGGGCGGGTCGTAAAAATCATCGGCCCGCGCATCACTATTCTACACCAACCACAGTGTTCTTACCTGGAGAGCCACCCAGTCCCAGATACAATCATGGGTAAAACATGCAATAATAGGCCTGTGTAGTCAGTTGAGGTTACCATCTGTAACCCTTCCATCTGTGCCTAGCAAATGAAATGCACCCCCTTACCGGCCAGACAGACAGGACTGTTAGGACTCCACATGATCACACCACACATACTGTAAGCAAGTAGGACTAAATCATGAAGCTGGCACAATTAGAAATAAAACTTGTCAAATAACATTTATGCATTCTGTCCATAGACATTGATCCCCCAACAGGGGGGAACATGTCAGTGCTATATTAGCTTAGTGTGAACACACGCACGCACGCACGCACGCACACACACACACACACACACCTCCCCCATCTATCACATAATCATTTTTCTCTCACACTCACATTCTCACCCATTGCTTCCTCCCTCTCTCTCACACTCACACACACATAGGGCTACAAACTAATAGGATACACACACACACACACACAGGGCTAGAAACTAATAGGATATACACACACACACACTCTCTCTCTCACACACACACACACACACACATAGGGCTAGAAACTAATAGGATATACACACACACACACACACACACACTCACACACACGCAGGGCTAGAAACTAATAGGATACACACACACACACACACACACAGGGCTAGAGACTGTAATAGGATATCGATTGGGCGCTACCGCTCCACAGGGGTGTGATGAAAACCATGTGCAGTAAGGTCATCACCATGGCAACCTAAAAAATGAAGTCCACTCTGAAACCGTTCCTATGGCAACCAAAGGTCAAATGTGTCTGGGACAAAAGTATGTGTGTGTGTGTGTGTGTGTGTGTTATAGGAGATGATGATGAAGAGATGAAGCCCTCTACAGGGCATGGGTCCAAAAGGTTGTGTGTGTGTGTGTGTGTGTGTGTGTGTTTTTGTCTGCAGAAGATGGGTCTGAAAGAATGTGTGTGTGTGTGTGTGTGTGTGTGAGAGAGAGAGAGTCTACAGGAGATAGATCTAAAGGATGTGCATGTGTGTGTGTGTTGGGGATGGGCATTCGATTAAATTTTCTTGGGAGAATTAACGAACAATTTTCGATTCATCATTAACATTTTTTATTAGAAATGAATTATCAACTTTTTGTATATTAAAGGATAGCTCTGTAGTAAGTTTAAGCATAGCCCTTTTGAACGAGCCTTCTAGCAGCACTAGATTGCGCATGGAATGAAAGAATTTAGAACAGCATAGACCGAACACAAACACAATGGCAAGCAAGCACTTTACACTGAGTCACCGGTACCTCAGATCTTACTTTCGGTTTGGAATAATCTGAGTTTCCATTGATTCAGTGTGAAGTGCTTGTTCGCTTCTGCGTTGGCGTTTGGTCCATGCTGTTCCAATTTATTTTGTTCCAATTCATTTAGCACCACACACACACACACACACACCTAACTAGTGCATTTAGCCTTCAACAGGGCTATGCTTGAAATCTCTCCAGAGCACCACACACACACACACACACACACCTAACTAGTGCATTTAGCAGGCTCGTTCAACAGGGCTATGCTTGAAATCACTCCAGAGCACCACACACACACACACACACACACACACACACACCTAACTAGTGCATTTAGCAGGCTCGTTCAACAGGGCTATGCTTGAATTCACTCCAGAGCACCACACACACACACACACACACCTAACTAGTGCATTTAGCAGGCTCGTTCAACAGGGCTATGCTTGAATTCACTCCAGAGCACCACACACACACACACACACCTAACTAGTGCATTTAGCAGGCTCGTTCAACAGGGCTATGCTTGAAATCACTCCAGAGCACCACACACACACACACACTCCTAACTAGTTCATTTAGCAGGCTCGTTCAACAGGGCTATGCTTGAAATCACTCCAGAGCACCACACGCTCACACACACACTAACTTGTGCATTTAGCAGGCTCGTTCAACAGGGCTATGCTTGAAATCACTCCAGAGCACCACACACACTCACACACACACACCTAACTAGTGCATTTAGTAGGCTCGTTCAACAGGGCTATGCTTGAAATCACTCCAGAGCACCACACACACACACACACACACACACACACTAACTTGCGCATTTAGCAGGCTCGTTCAACAGGGCTACGCTTGAAATCACTCCGGAGCACCACACACACACACACACACACCTAACTAGTGCATTTAGCAGGCTCGTTCAACAGGGCTATGCTTGAAATCACTCCAGAGCACCACACACACACACACACACACACACACACACACACACACACACACACCTAACTAGTGCATTTAGCAGGCTCGTTCAACAGGGCTATGCTTGAAATCACTCCAGAGCACCACACACACACACACACACACCTAACTAGTGCATTTAGCAGGCTCGTTCAACAGGGCTATGCTTGAATTCACTCCAGAGCACCACACACACACACACACCTAACTAGTGCATTTAGCAGGCTCGTTCAACAGGGCTATGCTTGAAATCACTCCAGAGCACCACACACAAACACACTCCTAACTAGTTCATTTAGCAGGCTCGTTCAACAGGGCTATGCTTGAAATCACTCCAGAGCACCACACGCTCACACACACACTAACTAGTGCATTTAGCAGGCTCGTTCAACAGGGCTATGCTTGAAATCACTCCAGAGCACCACACACACTCACACACACACACCTAACTAGTGCATTTAGTAGGCTCGTTCAACAGGGCTATGCTTGAAATCACTCCAGAGCACCACACACACACACACACACACACCTAACTAGTGCATTTAGCAGGCTCGTTCAACAGGGCTATGCTTGAAATCACTCCAGAGCACCACACACACACACACACACACCTAACTAGTGCATTTAGCAGGCTCGTTCAACAGGGCTACGCTTGAAAT
>JAODXP020006054.1:0-54414 GCA_027497455.2 Sardinella longiceps
CATTACGTATTGCTAAGGTTAAGAGCCTCTCATTGTCCGTTCTCTACAGCACTTCCTTAGGTAATTTTTGTGAAAACATTCACAAAAATATTTGCTTCTGTATCATCTCTCTATAAAAGAGATATGCCTGCCAAGTAAAAAGTATGGCAAGAAGGAGTTTGGATGATTAGCATGCAACAATCTCCATCATTGGAAAACTGACCGACAGAGTAGATTTAGAGCTCTCAGTGTCATCCTGCTGAACTGGTAACCACTTCCTCTTATGAGCAGTTTTCTTTTTGACTGCAGTTCTTCACAAGCTGAAAAGTAACACTGATGTCTTTCTCAGTGGAGGAATTTCTTCCATGGCAAAGAGGATTCTGTTCCAGCATCTGGTTTGGGTGATTCTGCTGCATCTAACATGTGGAGGTACAATCATTATCATAATTTTATTTATGGTGTATTTTATTGTTATTAAGTTGGGTCAGCAACATAATCATTGTCAAAACATTTATTGTATTTTACTATAACAAATATGTAAGTACAACATAGAATTGCTTATGTTATAGTTTTTGATGCAACAGAAGTGGTTTTCATCAGCAAATCTCTGGGAGAGAAGATTAAACTGGACTGTAACACATCTGGAACAAATGCAACAAGAATCGAATGGACCAAGGATGGAACTGAAGTGTATATCTATAGCCCAGTATTTGGAACCCAACAAAACTTTACATCAAACAGGATGAGTATCGATCCTGCTCATTTGATACTGCACATATCTGATATGCATGAATGTGATGAGGGGACCTACACATGTGGAGTGAAAAACTCTGTTGCTGTACTGGAGTTTACAAAAACATGGAACCTGACAGTTACCTCAGGTAACTCAGGGTTTTGTTTTTTTTTTACTATTTATACATTCTATACATTCACAATAGTAATGTCAGTAATAACCCATGCCTTATAACTCTTACCAGATCGACCAAAGGGTTACATCTGGGTTACCATCATACCAGGGGCAGTCATCCTCATCATCATCCTCATCATTTGTGCTATATTATGTATTTACAGGTAAGTGGACTGGACTTTATTATTCCCTGATAAAGCATGACTGTGGCCACATTTGGTTCTATATGAATACGTTTAGACTAAAAAACGTTCTTGATACAAACTTCAAAATTGCTTGGCCACCATTCTGGATAAATAAATACACTTCAGCTGTGATATATTAACATTATAGATGGCTTCTTACGGCTTGGCTACAAATACTTAGCTGCATAGTTAAAGTAGGAGTTTGGTTTATTTGACATTTAGCCTTATTTTCGGATAGTTTACGATGAAATACAATGGTTAGAAATGAAAGTTTGATAAACTAGTGAATTGCCCATGTAAACAATAATTTTTCCTAGAAACCTGTAGTTCAGTTACATGTGTACAGTTAGGTACTGAAGCAGAGATTGTGACATATTCAGGCTCGTGCAGCAGTAGACTTTGTTTTTAAGGCCAAAGCCGGCCCAGAGTTGTTGTAGCAATCTGGGTTGCAGATAAGAAATCAGTTTGTAGCTTAACTTTGGAAGACCACTGCATGGTGTTTTTATTGGAATCCATGATAAAATGCAGGATCAATAAAGGACAGATGGTGCAGCTGCTTCACACAATTTCAGACACCATTTCAGAGGAGATGTTTGCACAGTGATATCAGGCACCCCAACATGGACTTGTGTGTGCCATGCTTGAATGATAAATTAAAATGCAGGCTAATCAAGTATCTGTCAAGGGTAACTGGTATGCAGATTATCAGGACATTTTTGAAATGCACATTTGACTTCTTACCAACTTGGGTTAGGCTAACTGTTTGTCTTATGTTGGTTCATTAAATTTTGATTAAATACAGTCTAACCACATAAATTACTGAGGCCATTCCATATTTTGAATGAACACCTTTAAGTGGTAGCCTCCATAAAAGCGCACAATCATAACCTACAATGCTACATATGATATGATTATATTAGAATATCTTTACCATCTGACACTTGCCTCCTAAATTTCCACTACACTAATAATGTTTTAAACATTGCTTAGGACAATGAAAAGAAGAAATAACTCTGGAGGACTGTCGAATGAATCAAGAGAAGTAAGTGTATTATTTTGTTTTTTTCATAAACCTGTGTTGTCCATGTTGTGATCACATTACTTAATTATGTAATAAACATGTACAATTGCCATTTACTATCTATCAGTAAAGCTATGGCCTGCTTCGCTATAGCAGGAAGTAGCCTACATCTCTTTTTCTGAAAAAACAAATCACAAATAGCATATAAGACTTTGAAATGATTTTTTTTTTTCAGTCAATCTCAAAAAGTGCTTAGGCCCATATTCTCCTATTAGCCTATTCTATAGCCTAAAAAACTGAGTGTAGCCTATGTTGTCATTCAAATGCAACTGCATTTTAAATTAGACCCATCTCCATTAATACAACTAAATTATGCATATTTCAATAGAGCAAGCAAACATGACAAACGTGACAACCCATGACATTAAAAGCAGAAGTTTAAATTAAAAAAATTACGGATCGCTCATTTTGAGCTTCCCGATCTGAAAACCAGCAGCCGCCACTGTACTCTAACCTTCTCTACTCTCTGTTTGGCTCTACTCATTTATTTTGTGTTGTTAGCCAAGAAATCTAGACATACTTTAGCAGTGACAATTAGATTTCCTCAGCCAGTACATCTTGTAAAGCCATAGAGAATTCAGTTGGATGGATGGATTTGTTCCTTTTTTCCCCAAGTTATTCTCGAATCTCGTGTTTTACCCTGCATTTGGGTTCTGTTGCTCTTGGAACGTGACAGTGTAGTGCATTACATCAACACTGTTGTCCTTTTGTGCTCCTAGCCTTACTGAGATCAAACAACCCCGGTGATGGTGCACATCCCCTTGTCTTTATCCACCAGAAAAAAAGTTTGTCTGTTTCATCTGCTGTTAAACAGTGTTGTGTTGCATTGGTTTTGTAAAAAAAAAAAAAAATCAAGGACCATCTGTCCCCACACACCCTATCCGATCCATGTGCTGTTATCCCCCCATCCCACTTGCAAAACCCACCCATATGATATGATGATATAAAGCATTGAATATTTCCACACGTTATTCGCCTGCAGCAGGTAGAATTAAACAAATCTTTAAAAGGCACTGGCATATTCTTCAGAGTGACCCGTCTCTCCAAGAGATCTGTGCGCAGCAACCGAGGTTTGCTTTTAAACGTGCGCGTAATATTCGTGACAGACTAGTTCATTCCGACATGAAGGTCTCACACCCTACCACTTGGCTTTCCAATCCACCTATTGGCTTTTACAAGTGTGGTCACTGTGCGCACTGTTCTAATTCCACTAATGCTAAAACTTTTTCTCATCCAATGACGGACAAATCATTTCCGATTAATTCTTTTATCAACTGCAACAGTACCCACGTGACTTACCTCCTGAAGTGTCCATGCGGCCTTGTGTACATTGGTCAGACAAAACGTCAATTAAAAATAAGAATTTCCGAACACAAAACAGCTATACGCACCAAGAATGCAACATGGCCAGACACTACATGGAGGCAAATCATGGCTCCCCTGCCTCTTTGAAGTTCTGGGGCTAGATAAAATTTCTATAACCCCTAGAGGTGGCAATATTGTCAATAAATTACTATGCAGAGAGGCATTTTGGATTTACACGTTGAATACACTGGAACCTAATGGCCTAAATGAAGAACTAAATATGTCTTGCTTTCTATAGTCTAACCTACATCTGGCCCCTCTCTCTTCAATGGCTTCCTTTGCTGTTTTATGACGCACCACTCTGGTGTTTCAGAATTGTAATGTTACTCTTTTGATTTTTTTCCTGTTGGTTGAAATATGTAATGTAATTTTTTTCCTTTCTTTCTTTTCTTATCTTGTCTGTTTGGTTCTATTTTGATTTTGCTGTTATTTGAGTGCAGCCTTTGTCAGTGGCACCTTTGGGTGATTCGGTCACCGCCCCTTACGTAGCCTACCTGTCAGGTGTTTTGTTAATTTAAGCACCACCTACCCAGGTTTGCCATATTGACGTTACAACATCGAAACGTTAGTCTTGGCACTTGCCCAATAAAACAGTTATTTTTCCACATCTGAAGATGCTCCGGTGACTCTCTTCCTTGCCTACTATTACCAGTCCTTTCCCGTGACGCACCAGATTGTGAAGTACAGGAGCGCGGAGGATATCTCCCTTTTCTACCCCACCCATATGATCTCACGTATACAGGAAAATACTTTAAATATGCCTTAGAAGCCTATTTGTTTGGAACTACATTTGTATGAACAATCCAGGTAAAATCTATGGTTGTGATGGTAAAATTTGGTACTGTACGTCAACCTATTGTATGATAGTGTTATTTATTTATTTATTTATTTATTTATTTATTTATTACCTTTTTAATGTTGTTGTTGTAGGAGGCCTCTGATGCAGAAATCAGCGTTGAGGTAGAGGTTTCCTGTATATAAATAACATCCTTTTGCATACCCAAAATGAGTGGCTTTATTTCACATTCAAAGGCCCCATGGCATGATAATGTCACTTTTTGGGATACTTTCAAAATTTAAAGTCTATGGTCCTACTGTTGGTATAAATTACAATAATTGTGAAGTCAGCTTTGGGTGATGTACTGTAAGAGGGCAGAGGAAACCAAGGAGTTAGACCAGTCTATCACCCGAAGTAAAATGTTCAAAATTAGCTTCACCACCACAGACACCTGTTCACAATGTACTCTTGGTAGCACAGATAATTACTTGCACGCAATGTGGCACTGTCAACCAGTTCACTCATTTTTGGATCACCATCACTGAGGCACTTTGCACAATCCTGAACCATAGAATCCCATTAAATCCAAGACTCTGCCTTCTGGGTGACACATAATCCACCTCCCACAAAAATTCAAGAACCCTCTGCTCACCTCTCTAGCTATCGCTAAGAAAGTAGTCCTCCAAAACTGGAAATCAAAAAAATCTTGACACATCAATCACTGGTCAAATTTAATCACAGAATACATTACATCAGAAAAACATAACATTCATAAAAAAGAAGCAAATGTCAGCCTTTGAAGACACCTGGTCACCATTTCTGTTATTTCTAAATTCAGCAAATACATAACTTCATGCTCTATGATAAGCCACATATATTACCATTAACCGCCATCTCTTCATTCCTATAACCTCTCTTCTCCCTTCCCTCCTATACATTCAACACATGGATACAGACGGCAAGTCTGACCACGCCCACAAATATAGCTCCGCTGTGGGGGAATTAGAGAAAAATAGTTCCATCTGGGGGAAAGAGCAGGCTCACACAGTGGGGAAGTCAATGGCATGCTAAGCTAGAAGTTACACTGAGCACCATCTACAAGGAGCCTGACACATTTTTGAAGGCAATGCCTGAAGGTACTAATGATGGTCAGATGGTCCGATGTGAATTCTGAACTTGACACCCCTCCAAACGCGATACTGATGACAATTTAGATGATGTTTGTTAGGTTCATTAGCTTGCTAACTAGCCAACTTCATTGATCACCACAATAAATGCAGCTAACTTTAGCTTGCTTAACTGAGCTAATCAGACTTGTGATTGAAAGTTGCTTTACTTTTTGATATGAGCCGAAGTGGGGATAACAGAGGCCAATTTAACATTATGGTGAATGGACAAGGTAGAGAAAGTTGCTTAACAATAAAAGATCGCTTAGTAAAATTGAACAAAGTCCATATTAGATGTTTTGTCTAATCATGACCTGTTTGCCTGCTTGTGTTTTGACTAAAATAATTTCCCCATCATTTGTTTATTGCAGTTACACTAACAGAAATGTCATCAGCTGTCTCTGCTCCTGTCAAAAGTAAAGCAACTTTCAATCACAAGTCTGATTAGCTCAGTTAAGCAAGCTAAAGTTAGCTGCATTTATTGTGGTGATCAATGAAGTTGGCTAGTTAGCAAGCTAATGAACCTAACAAACATCATCTAAATTGTCATCAGTATCGCGTTTGGAGGGGTGTCAAGTTCAGAATTCACATCGGACCATCTGACCATCATTAGTACCTTCAGGCATTGCCTTCAAAAATGTGTCAGGCTCCTTGTAGATGGTGCTCAGTGTAACTTCTAGCTTAGCATGCCATTGACTTCCCCACTGTGTGAGCCTGCTCTTTCCCCCAGATGGAACTATTTTTCTCTAATTCCCCCACAGCGGAGCTATATTTGTGGGCGTGGTCAGACTTGCCGTCTGTATCCATGTGTTGAATGTATAGGAGGGAAGGGAGAAGAGAGGTTATAGGAATGAAGAGATGGCGGTTAATGGTAATATATGTGGCTTATCATAGAGCATGAAGTTATGTATTTGCTGAATTTAGAAATAACAGAAATGGTGACCAGGTGTCTTCAAAGGCTGACATTTGCTTCTTTTTTATGAATGTTATGTTTTTCTGATGTAATGTATTCTGTGATTAAATTTGACCAGTGATTGATGTGTCAAGATTTTTTTGATTTCCAGTTTTGGAGGACTACTTTCTTAGCGATAGCTAGAGAGGTGAGCAGAGGGTTCTTGAATTTTTGTGGGAGGTGGATTATGTGTCACCCAGAAGGCAGAGTCTTGGATTTAATGGGATTCTATGGTTCAGGATTGTGCAAAGTGCCTCAGTGATGGTGATCCAAAAATGAGTGAACTGGTTGACAGTGCCACATTGCGTGCAAGTAATTATCTGTGCTACCAAGAGTACATTGTGAACAGGTGTCTGTGGTGGTGAAGCTAATTTTGAACATTTTACTTCGGGTGATAGACTGGTCTAACTCCTTGGTTTCCTCTGCCCTCTTACAGTACATCACCCAAAGCTGACTTCACAATTATTGTAATTTATACCAACAGTAGGACCATAGACTTTAAATTTTGAAAGTATCCCAAAAAGTGACATTATCATGCCATGGGGCCTTTGAATGTGAAATAAAGCCACTCATTTTGGGTATGCAAAAGGATGTTATTTATATACAGGAAACCTCTACCTCAACGCTGATTTCTGCATCAGAGGCCTCCTACAACAACAACATTAAAAAGGTAATAAATAAATAAATAAATAAATAAATAAATAAATAACACTATCATACAATAGGTTGACGTACAGTACCAAATTTTACCATCACAACCATAGATTTTACCTGGATTGTTCATACAAATGTAGTTCCAAACAAATAGGCTTCTAAGGCATATTTAAAGTATTTTCCTGTATACGTGAGATCATATGGGTGGGGTAGAAAAGGGAGATATCCTCCGCGCTCCTGTACTTCACAATCTGGTGCGTCACGGGAAAGGACTGGTAATAGTAGGCAAGGAAGAGAGTCACCGGAGCATCTTCAGATGTGGAAAAATAACTGTTTTATTGGGCAAGTGCCAAGACTAACGTTTCGATGTTGTAACGTCAATATGGCAAACCTGGGTAGGTGGTGCTTAAATTAACAAAACACCTGACAGGTAGGCTACGTAAGGGGCGGTGACCGAATCACCCAAAGGTGCCACTGACAAAGGCTGCACTCAAATAACAGCAAAAATCAAAATAGAACCAAACAGACAAGATAAGAAAAGAAAGAAAGGAAAAAAATTACATTACATATTTCAACCAACAGGAAAAAAATCAAAAGAGTAACATTACAATTCTGAAACACCAGAGTGGTGCGTCATAAAACAGCAAAGGAAGCCATTGAAGAGAGAGGGGCCAGATGTAGGTTAGACTATAGAAAGCAAGACATATTTAGTTCTTCATTTAGGCCATTAGGTTCCAGTGTATTCAACGTGTAAATCCAAAATGCCTCTCTGCATAGTAATTTATTGACAATATTGCCACCTCTAGGGGTTATAGAAATTTTATCTAGCCCCAGAACTTCAAAGAGGCAGGGGAGCCATGATTTGCCTCCATGTAGTGTCTGGCCATGTTGCATTCTTGGTGCGTATAGCTGTTTTGTGTTCGGAAATTCTTATTTTTAATTGACGTTTTGTCTGACCAATGTACACAAGGCCGCATGGACACTTCAGGAGGTAAGTCACGTGGGTACTGTTGCAGTTGATAAAAGAATTAATCGGAAATGATTTGTCCGTCATTGGATGAGAAAAAGTTTTAGCATTAGTGGAATTAGAACAGTGCGCACAGTGACCACACTTGTAAAAGCCTATAGGTGGATTGGAAAGCCAAGTGGTAGGGTGTGAGACCTTCATGTCGGAATGAACTAGTCTGTCACGAATATTACGCGCACGTTTAAAAGCAAACCTCGGTTGCTGCGCACAGATCTCTTGGAGAGACGGGTCACTCTGAAGAATATGCCAGTGCCTTTTAAAGATTTGTTTAATTCTACCTGCTGCAGGCGAATAACGTGTGGAAATATTCAATGCTTTATATCATCATATCATATGGGTGGGTTTTGCAAGTGGGATGGGGGGATAACAGCACATGGATCGGATAGGGTGTGTGGGGACAGATGGTCCTTGATTTTTTTTTTTTTTTACAAAACCAATGCAACACAACACTGTTTAACAGCAGATGAAACAGACAAACTTTTTTTCTGGTGGATAAAGACAAGGGGATGTGCACCATCACCGGGGTTGTTTGATCTCAGTAAGGCTAGGAGCACAAAAGGACAACAGTGTTGATGTAATGCACTACACTGTCACGTTCCAAGAGCAACAGAACCCAAATGCAGGGTAAAACACGAGATTCGAGAATAACTTGGGGAAAAAAGGAACAAATCCATCCATCCAACTGAATTCTCTATGGCTTTACAAGATGTACTGGCTGAGGAAATCTAATTGTCACTGCTAAAGTATGTCTAGATTTCTTGGCTAACAACACAAAATAAATGAGTAGAGCCAAACAGAGAGTAGAGAAGGTTAGAGTACAGTGGCGGCTGCTGGTTTTTCAGATCGGGAAGCTCAAAATGAGCGATCCGTAATTTTTTTAATTTAAACTTCTGCTTTTAATGTCATGGGTTGTCACGTTTGTCATGTTTGCTTGCTCTATTGAAATATGCATAATTTAGTTGTATTAATGGAGATGGGTCTAATTTAAAATGCAGTTGCATTTGAATGACAACATAGGCTACACTCAGTTTTTTAGGCTATAGAATAGGCTAATAGGAGAATATGGGCCTAAGCACTTTTTGAGATTGACTGAAAAAAAAAAATCATTTCAAAGTCTTATATGCTATTTGTGATTTGTTTTTTCAGAAAAAGAGATGTAGGCTACTTCCTGCTATAGCGAAGCAGGCCATAGCTTTACTGATAGATAGTAAATGGCAATTGTACATGTTTATTACATAATTAAGTAATGTGATCACAACATGGACAACACAGGTTTATGAAAAAAACAAAATAATACACTTACTTCTCTTGATTCATTCGACAGTCCTCCAGAGTTATTTCTTCTTTTCATTGTCCTAAGCAATGTTTAAAACATTATTAGTGTAGTGGAAATTTAGGAGGCAAGTGTCAGATGGTAAAGATATTCTAATATAATCATATCATATGTAGCATTGTAGGTTATGATTGTGCGCTTTTATGGAGGCTACCACTTAAAGGTGTTCATTCAAAATATGGAATGGCCTCAGTAATTTATGTGGTTAGACTGTATTTAATCAAAATTTAATGAACCAACATAAGACAAACAGTTAGCCTAACCCAAGTTGGTAAGAAGTCAAATGTGCATTTCAAAAATGTCCTGATAATCTGCATACCAGTTACCCTTGACAGATACTTGATTAGCCTGCATTTTAATTTATCATTCAAGCATGGCACACACAAGTCCATGTTGGGGTGCCTGATATCACTGTGCAAACATCTCCTCTGAAATGGTGTCTGAAATTGTGTGAAGCAGCTGCACCTCTGTCCTTTATTGATCCTGCATTTTATCATGGATTCCAATAAAAACACCATGCAGTGGTCTTCCAAAGTTAAGCTACAAACTGATTTCTTATCTGCAACCCAGATTGCTACAACAACTCTGGGCCGGCTTTGGCCTTAAAAACAAAGTCTACTGCTGCACGAGCCTGAATATGTCACAATCTCTGCTTCAGTACCTAACTGTACACATGTAACTGAACTACAGGTTTCTAGGAAAAATTATTGTTTACATGGGCAATTCACTAGTTTATCAAACTTTCATTTCTAACCATTGTATTTCATCGTAAACTATCCGAAAATAAGGCTAAATGTCAAATAAACCAAACTCCTACTTTAACTATGCAGCTAAGTATTTGTAGCCAAGCCGTAAGAAGCCATCTATAATGTTAATATATCACAGCTGAAGTGTATTTATTTATCCAGAATGGTGGCCAAGCAATTTTGAAGTTTGTATCAAGAACGTTTTTTAGTCTAAACGTATTCATATAGAACCAAATGTGGCCACAGTCATGCTTTATCAGGGAATAATAAAGTCCAGTCCACTTACCTGTAAATACATAATATAGCACACATGATGAGGATGATGATGAGGATGACTGCCCCTGGTATGATGGTAACCCAGATGTAACCCTTTGGTCGATCTGGTAAGAGTTATAAGGCATGGGTTATTACTGACATTACTATTGTGAATGTATAGAATGCTTAAAAAACTATTACCTGAGGTAACTGTCAGGTTCCATGTTTTTGTAAACTCCAGTACAGCAACAGAGTTTTTCACTCCACATGTGTAGGTCCCCTCATCACATTCATGCATATCAGATATGTGCAGTATCAAATGAGCAGGATCGATACTCATCCTGTTTGATGTAAAGTTTTGTTGGGTTCCAAATACTGGGCTATAGATATACACTTCAGTTCCATCCTTGGTCCATTCGATTCTTGTTGCATTTGCTCCTAATGTGTTACAGTCCAGTTTAATCTTCTCTCCCAGAGATTTGCTGATGAAAACCACTTCTGCTGCATCAAAAACTATAACATAAGCAATTCTATGTTGTACTTACATATTTGTTATAGTAAAATACAATAAATGTTTTGACAATGATTATGTTGCTGACCCAACTTAATAACAATAAAATACACCATAAATAAAATTATGATAATGATTGTACCTCCACATGTTAGATGCAGCAGAATCACACACAAACCGAGATGCTGGAGCAGAATCCTCTTTGCCATGGAAGAAATTCCTCCACTGAGAAAGACATCAGTGTTACTTTTCAGCTTGTGAAGAACTGCAGTCAAAAAGAAAACTGCTCATAAGAGGAAGTGGTTACCAGTTCAGCAGGATGACACTGAGAGCTCTAAATCTACTCTGGCGGTCAGTTTTCCAATGATGGAGATTGTTGCATGCTAATCATCCAAACTCCTTCTTGCCATACTTTTTACTTGGCAGGCATATCTCTTTTATAGAGAGATGATACAGAAGCAAATATTTTTGTGAATGTTTTCACAAAAATTACCTACTAACATACTAGTCTTCCCTTTTTCACCCCTGATAGTTCAAAGTTGAGACAGGACGCTTGTTGTGCCAATCTCACAGTCTTTCAAATTATGTGGTTTTGTTTTGTTTTGTTTGTTTTTTAAAAAAAAATGAATGTGTCCTTACTCATGTCCAGTCAATGCTAAGGCGACAAATTGAAATGATTTACTTTGGAGTACTATTGCCACCTACTGACTATTTGCGTATGCTGCAAAAACAATAAGTAGGGAACTAATTAAAGGGACACTTGGAAAACATATCAGATCTCAATGTGAAAAACAGTTAAGTTGGATAATCTATACAGAGGGTAGGGCAACGTCTTAGGATAAGGTGACTAGATTTTTTAGGGAAAAATTAGTAATGGCATACTGCTATGCTACATGACCTACATGCTGCTTGTGCCCCAGCACAAAGTGCAGCACACACTACTGCTTCCCAAAATTCATTAATTAGCTGCAGATGCTCTACTTTATTGGCTGAGCCTCAGTATGCAGCATGGTATGCAAGCAGCAGAAGAAGCCTACTAGCCACATGACCAGAAACTCATTAATTAATGGACTGCAGGTGCACTAACTGACTCAAGATTAATTGAACACATACTACGTAAGGATAACAGCCGCCGAGGTGTCCCGATATAAGACAATAATGGACGAGGCGAAGAACTGTTTGCCTACGCCAAGTCCAGTATTTCTCTTATTATATACCTCGAAGGCTGTTATCCCGCTTATCACCCGGTTGCAACTAAAACATATAGACGGTAAGCTAGTGTTTAAAATATAAAATAAACATGTGGCTCCGTTTTGAAAGAAGTTATCCTGTTCGGTTGGGGTATTATTTTCATATGAAAGAAGATCCACAAAGCTGCATTCTGGATATTGCATTGATAAAGAGCATTGATAAAGAACGCTGGTGAAACTTTTTAATCTAACAATGCCTCAGGTGTCCTGTTATCAAGAATTAACGGACACCCTGACAGCCAATCAGAAAACAGTATTCCAGTGGCGATTTTAGGCCATTTTTAGCTCAGCCCCCCTAAAAATCATGGACACTCCGTTTTTTTTGTTTTGTTTTCTTTTGGGGGTTTTTTTTGCGCACGCGAGCGCCAAAAAAATTAATCGCGGGTGACACAGGTTTGCTTCATTGTCTTTTGGAAGCTTTGGTATGGGTATATCTGATCCTACATGGGAGTATTTGGTATCAAATTAAACTAGACAACCAGGCGAATTCTTATCCTTAAAAATAAAATAATATTTCAAAACGTCATGTCTCGAGCGCTCGTGACCCCCCCGCCGGCCCTGATGATAAGTGAAAACTTCACTCTAGGAGCAAGACTCTTTGCTACCGAAGTTGTCATTGGCTCTCTGTAAATCAAACATAGGCTTCATTATGACCGCCGCTAGCGTAGCAAGCGTAGCGGTCATATAATGATTGAATGAAGTTTTTTTTTTTTTTTTCTCCCGTCATCTACTTCCTGAATTTTTGGTCAACGATTCCCGGGACACCGTAACACCGGGGCACATGAAACTTGGTGGGCATGTAGCCCCAGTAGACTTTTACGGAAAAATTTCGTTTGGTCCCCGGGGGCCACTCCATCTTTGCGCTGCGCCCCCCCGAAACCCAAAAATGTAGTTTTTCCTAAAAAACTACCTGACCCGTGATACTGAGGATGATGAAATTTTTATGGAATGTTGGTCTCAAGAGCCCACATCAACTTAGCTCATAACCAGTCATTTGTGCCCCTATCTTTAGATCAGATGTTAGGAACTGCACCAAATTTAATGTGTATGATGAACCTGACATCCTGTGGGAATATGTCAAGTTTTGTGGAATTTCATCCATGGGGGGCTATAAAACAAATGAATTTATATGTACATTTAATGACTGTACAATTATTGGCCTGTAGATGGTGCTATTAAGCGAAAGCGTTACTGGTTTGGGGTGATAGGCCTGTCAGTTCAGTTCAATAAGCTTTATTGACATGAATGTAAAAAAATACAATATTGCCAAAGCATTAATGTATAATAATGACAATAATAATGAGAATAACAATAGTAAGTAGTGACTAAATAAATAAAATGCAACTTAAACAAACATATGGAATAATAATAAAAAAAGATAAAATTAAGAAAAAGCACTAGTGGATATTTTGATGATGGTCATGTGGACTCTTCCCTTAAAATGTGGCAAGACTGTAAGTAGTCTGAGGCTATTTGAGTAAAAGTATCAACTTCCCCCAGGAGGAATGGTAGTTTCAGTTTATTTTCTAAGTCAATAAATCCAGGACTGATGTTTTCTATGGCAAGCCGTTCAGGAAAAAAACCTTGAATATATTGAATGAAACTCCGAATATATTGAATGAAGTCCTGAATATATTGAATGAAACTCCGAATATATTGAATGAAACTCTGAATATATTGAATGAAAGAAAACCTTGAATATATTGAATGAAGTCCCGAATATATTGAATGAAACTCCGAATATATTGAATGAAGTCCCGAATATATTGAATGAAGTCCCGAATATATTGAATGAAACTCCGAATTTATTGAATGAAACTCCGAATATATGAATGATGTTCCGAATATATTGAATGAAACCCCGAACATATTGAATGAAGTCCCGAATATACTGAATGAAACTCCGAATATATTGAATGAAACTTGCCGGTGGCCATCTTATGTGTGTCACCAGTATGGAAATGCCCGTGACCAGTCAGTACCGCTTGGGTGGAGTGAGTAAATGAGGCAAAATATTGAATAAATTATAGTTTTATTAATAATTCCATTGATTGCAGCTGCAAGGTAAAATATTTTAGTTAAGTCACAGTCAGTTATTTTGGCCGAGTAGTAATCCAGCCGCGTTACCACCACCAGTGAACAGCACAGGAAGCGGCCACGATCCCACTGAAGCTAGCTGCTATGCCAACCTTCAGTGGGATCGTCGCCACTTCTAGCTGCTTCAGTGGGATCGTGGTTGCTAGCTAGCTGCTACGCCAACCTTCAGTGGGATCGTCGCTGCTTCAGTGGGATCGTCGCCGCTAGCTAGCTGCTATGCCAACCTTCAGTGGGATCGTCGCCGCTTCCTGCAACTACAGCTCGCTGCGGCCCGCGGGAAGGCGAGGCTTGACATCAAGCCCCGCCCACATCAAGGACGAGTGCATTCTGGGAATGAAAATACGTCACCAAAACGTCACCTCCACTCAAACTAGGAAGTAGTTCAATTCCCGCTGTTATCGTTATCTCAACATTAGTATAATCATTCTTTTGATGCATGTCACCCTCATAACTTCCGAGACCTCAACACTGAGTAAAACGCATTTTAATAACACATTGCAGTAAAATCAAACATTACAATCAGTAAATCACACACACAAAGAATTTTTTTTTTTTCAATGTGCACTTTTAATGGTAGGAATATCTCAATTGAATTTAATAAAGTAAATATTTCTAGTTTGAGACAAGGAGGTACACTGTAGGAGGAAGTGCATCTCTTATCTACCTCCCCTGTGTATACATCTCTCTCTCTCTCCCTGTCTGTACCCCTCTGCTGTCCTTGTTACTTGAGTGCCCCCCAGCATATTTAATGAACTAAATGCCTTATCAAAACTAAACATAAACATAAGAGACGAGGCAAAACTTGCAGCCCAACATGCCACAACCTGAGGGACAATGAATGATCTATCAAGACATATGTGCTTACCGCCATCGAAAACGTAGTCTTAACTAAACTACTAATTAATTATGCTGGGGAAATCAATGCCGTTCCGTTTCTACTTCGCCGTTCGCGGGCTTTTCCTTCTTCTTCCCAGAATGCACTCGTGCTTGGATGTGGGCGCGGCCAGAGTGGTAGGGGCGCGGCTTGATGTCAAGCCTCGCCTTCCCGCAAGTCGCAGCGAGACGCTTCTCGCTTCCTGTGCTGTTCACTGGTGGTGGTAACGCGGCTGGATTAATTACTACTCGGACAAAATAACTGACTGTGACTGCGGCGGTCATATTTTGTACCGGCATGCGGTACATCTAGTTCTTGAAATGGAATTATAGAAAAATCCATCTTAATTCTTTCCAGTGTATCAGTTCACTATCCATGCCTTAGATTCTTGAGCAAGGTAGGCTCTTTGCCTTTCAGGGTAATTATCATACTTTTAAGCTGTAGTTTCAGTTATTACCTGTGCCACCTATAGACCTATGACATCCAATAGCTTTAGAATCAAAAGAAAAAAAAATAAGAAAGTTGAAAGCATGTATTTTAATATTTTATTCCTAGTTTATTGCGCAAAGAAGAATGAAGGTGCAATAAGGCTGCATCATATTCCTTTCTATCAGGGGTAGTCCTAACCTCTATGATGTCCTGGGTCCTGGGTGAACAGGCACTTTATCTGTCACAGGTATGGTTGCACAGGTATGGCCCTTGGTAATAGAATAATTGGGTAATAGAAAATTCATCTGTTCAAATTGGGTCTATCATAATGTCCAGTAGCCTATGTTTTTTGTTTTGTTTTATTTCTTGAGCTCTTGGTTACTAGATGGAACTTCAGCAGCCAATTAAGCCACCAGATAAAGATAGTTCCCTGTAAAAATATGGGCGATCTTCAAACTGAAATTGAGCAAGTACATCACAAGTCACAGTGAATCACAGTGAATTCGCCTGGTTGTCTAGTTTAATTTGATACCAAATACTCCCATGTAGGATCAGATATACCCATACCAAAGCTTCCAAAAGACAATGAAGCAAACCTGTGTCACCCGCGATTAATTTTTTTGGCGCTGCGTGCGCAAAAAAAACAAAACAAAACAAAACAAAAAAAAACGGAGTGTCCATGATTTTTAGGGGGCTGAGCTAAATTTCAGGGGGCTTGAGCCCCCCTAAAAATGGCCTAAAATCGCCACTATTCTGAAGAACCTTTAAATGAGTATGAGGAAGATTTTTCATGATAGACAACTGTTATCATTAGACTTGGGGCAATAAGGGTAACAGAAGTTTTCACTTCCTTGGAACTTATTGCATGAAAAATATGCTTTTTACTAGGCCTATAGCCTAGATGTAAAATGTGTAGGCCTACTTTAGAGCAATAGTCCTTAAGTTATTGGGCTCAGGTCAACTAATATAACGTTATTTGTCCTGAATGCAGAACTTGCCTTCTGGATGGACAATGGGCAATGTGTGCTTCACACTTCACATAGGCTACAGTAATACTTAAGCCTAATTGGCTTGTTTCCCACATCAAAACTTGTTGTAAATTGGGCTTATTTTAGGGGGAAAAGTTTTTATTTTTTTTTATTTTACTTTTTAAAAAAACTCCCATACAGAATCAACCAACTTAGGCTATATTCAGTATATTCAATTGTAATGCTGTGGCTTCATGTAGCCTTGATGTTTACATGCCTTTACTGTAAACCTCTAAGGGGTGCCCAACCTTTGTCAAAAAGATGACATGATTTAAATATATACAGTATGCACATCCCAGGCGCACAAGTACTGCACACGCCCCCCCATTTCAAATCTACCGCGATATGGCCTTGTTGTAGCCTACTCATAAAATGTTCTCGTCATCTCTTTTAAAAATGCGATATTAATGAAGCAACTACTCCGTCAACATGCTGCTTGTATTCTGCGAATAATCACCAATTCCATAGCTCTCAAAGTTCTCGAAATCTGAACAAGAACTTGACAAAGCTCACCATAGACCACCTGTACAGCCGGTTGCGCGCAACTTTTTCATAGAGAGAAACTATTTTGTTGCAAGTTACTTATTATGACCGCCGCTTTTTTTTTTTTTTACTTCCTGAATTTTTGGTCAACGATTCCCGGGACACCGTAACACCGGGGCACATGAAACTTGGTGGGCATGTAGCCCCTGTAGACTTTTACGGAAAAATTTCGTTTGGTCCCCGGGGGCCACTCCATCTTTGCGCTGCGCCCCCGAAACCCCAAAAATGTAGTTTTTCCTAAAAAACTACCTGACCCGTGATATTGAGGATGATGAAATTTTTATGGAATGTTGGTCTCAAGAGCCCACATCAACTTAGCTCATAACCAGTCAATGCAATATTATACGGCTTTAATTGCCCCTATCTTTAGATCAGATGTTAGGAACTGCACCAAATTTAATGTGTATGATGACCCTGACATCCTGTGGGAATATGTCAAGTTTTGTGGAATTTCATCCATGGGGGGCTATAAAACAAATGAATTTATATGTACATTTAATGACTGTACAATTATTGACCTGTAGATGGTGCTATTAAGTGAAAGCGTTACAGGTTTGGGGTGATAGGCCTGTCAGTTCAGTTCAATAAGCTTTATTGGCAATATTGCCAAAGCATTAATGTATAATAATGACAATAATAATGAGAATAACAATAGTAAGTAGTGACTAAATAAATAAAATGCAAGTTAAACAAACGTGGAATAATAATAATAATAATAAAAAAAGATAAAATTAAGAAAAAGCACTAGTGGATATTTTGATGATGGTCATGTGGACTCTTCCCTTAAAATGTGGCAAGACTGTAAGTAGTCTGAGGCTATTTGAGTAAAAGTATCAACTTCCCCCAGGAGGAATGGTAGTTTCAGTTTATTTTCTAAGTCAATAAATCCAGGACTGATGTTTTCTATGGCAAGCCGTTCAGGGAAAAAACCTTGAATGAAACTCTGAATATATTGAATGAAGTCCTGAATATATTGAATGAAACTCTGAATATATTGAATGAAAGAAAACCTTGAATATATTGAATGAAGTCCCGCATATATTGAATGAAACTCTGAATATATTGAATGAAGTCCCGAATATATTCGCCTTATTCACCCGGAACGTTCTAAAGACGTTGAGGGGTACACTTCAGGGGTACACTCGGCTACACCGTTGCTACACAGCCAGCTGTCATGGCGCCTCACTGTTGTGTGCCGAAATGCACATCCTCAAAGAGGAAAAAATCATACCGTGCAGTGGCGCCTCCAGGCGTACGGCTGTACGCACTGTGCGTACCTTGGGAGAGCGAGAGAGAGAGGGAGAGAGAGAGACGCGCAAGCGAGAATCGGGCGGAGAGATTTGTCATTTATCATGAGATTTATCAAGTTCTGAGGTAGCCTACTGAAATGTTTTAAATGTGTCAATAGGCAAATTTATTTTTAGGAGTTAAGGCTTGCATGGCCTTATCTATCGACGATATGATGCGATTTAGTCTATTTATGATTAATGTTTTCATGTAGGCCTAGGCTATTCGCCTATTTTCTTTTGTTTGAAAGCTCGAGAAAAGCAGTAAGGCTAAGCCTTTTTGGCGAGTGCCCATGCTACGCCGACATCAGTCTGGGCTATGCATTATCATTTTCTCAATGAGCCATTTGCGATTAGTGGGCGCCCTTCGTTTCGCGCGCCAGTGGAAGGGAGAAGGGAGGGGGAGAGGCCCTGTCCCTACACCGGACAGCTTTAGTGCAAGAAGTTGGTGAAGTCTAAACCACGCCAGTAATTGCCTCGAAATAAGCATACTTCATTCATAATATTGTTAATCCAACCCGACAATATCACAAACAATTTCCTGGTTTGTGCGAAATCTTCGCTTGCCTATATTTCAAAACAACAGCATCAAAGACCTAATTGATGTCCTCTACCTTCAACAGGATAGGCTGCTCACAAACCCAAATGAACTCTCCTATGCAAATGTGAGAACCAGGAGTCTCAATTTTACCAAGACACGTCCTTGCCATATAATGACAGGTTAAAAAAGTTAGTGCTCCCCCTAAAGTAACGCAGTGCCGCCCGCGCGCATGTGTGTGTGAAAGCAACAAAAGTTCATTGTAGAGTTTATCGTTCATAGTCTATGTAGTTAATGTTTATGTAGGTCAATTTTAAAATTCAAGTTCAAGTTCACGTTGTAGGCTATGTAGCCTACGTTGATTTTTACTGAAGAACGGCTGACGCACGCACTTTTTTTTTTTTTTTTTTTTTGCGGGGGGGGGGGGGGGGGTTTGTGCGTACCCTACTGTTCAATCCTGCAGGCGCCCCTGATACCGTGGGCAGACTTTCCACCGTTTCCCAAAAGAGCAGGCACTTCGGTGGAACGGTTTACTTCCGTACACCTCTATCGTACTTTCGTACACTTCAAGCGTCAAATTACGTCAAAATGGCCGCCAGGTGAATAACGCGAATTGAATGAAACTCTGAATATATTGACTGAAGTCCTGAATATATTGAATGAAACTCTGAATATATTGAATGAAACTCTGAATATATTGAATGAAGTCCCAAATATATTGAATGAAACTCCGAATATATTGAATGAAGTCCCGAATATATTGAATGAAGTCCCAAATATATTGAATGAAACTCCAAATTTATTGAATGAAACCCTGAATATATTGAATGATGTTCCGAATATATTGAATGAAACCCCGAATATATTGAATGAAGTCCCGAATATATTTCCTGGTGAACCAGTAGCCTGTAAGTAACAGGCTACTGGCACACTGCCCTTTCACGCCTCTCCGCAGGCGTGGTTTAGTCAAAAGATGCTTGCACGTGGTTGGAGCAACCTCATATGAATGACATGACACTTCGACCACTCACGTTGATAAACGTCATACCCACTGAAATCCCTCCCTACGATCCTGATTCGTCGTGCTGCCCCGGTTATTTCGAAAACGGAGGAGGAGAGCGAATCACTGGTGTACCAGAAGGTTTGTGTAGCCCAGCCCCCTGGGCGTGAACACATAGCTTCTGGTTCACCAGGAAACCGAATATACTGAATGAAACTCCGAATATATTGAATGAAACTTGCCTCATCCGAGGTCAGTGCCGGCGGCCATCTTATGTGTGTCACCAGTATGGAAATGCCCGTGACCAGTCAGTACCGCTTGGGTGGAGTGAGTAAATGAGGCAAAAATATTGAATAAATTATAGTTTTATTAATAATTCCATTGATTGCAGCTGCAAGGTAAAATAGTTTAGTTAAGTCACAGTCAGTTATTTTGGCCGAGTAGTAATCCAGCCGCGTTACCACCACCAGTGAACAGCACAGGAAGCGGCCACGATCCCACTGAAGCTAGCTGCTACGCCAACCTTCAGTGGGATCGTCGCCACTTCTAGCTGCTTCAGTGGGATCGTCGCTGCTAGCTAGCTGCTACGCCAACCTTCAGTGGGATCGTCGCCGCTTCCTGTGCTGTTCACTGGTGGTGGTAACGCGGCTGGATTAATTACTACTCGGACAAAATAACTGACTGTGACTGCGGCGGTCATATTTTGTACCGGCATGCGGTACATCTAGTTAAAACCTAAATAGACTACGGTAATACACTTTTCTCCCGTTTGCTGGAAGGCGGTTGCCAGTGATCAGGTATTCTGTCCTCTCTGAACTCTCGCACACACACACACCACAGAACTGACAAGCTGAAGCGTGAGTGTTGGCCTAGGTAACATCATGTGTTCATGTCGGAGAAGACGTTATTTTAAAATATGGATGTATTTTTGCCTCAAATAGCCGTCCATCTGCATCGTCTATATGTTCACTGTTGTTGAGTCAATCAAATTCCTGCGAAATCTGGGCCCTCCTGTCTGTCCAGCCACCTACAGGCCAGTTGGTGTACAGTCACTAAATGTACACATGAATTAATTTATTGTATGGCCCCCCATGAGCGAAAGTCCACGACATTTGGCATGACAGATAGCATGTCATCTTACACTTCCAATTTTGTGCAGTTATGACCATGTCAGACAGAGATACCTGCAATTACAACATCTAATTTTTGCTTTTTTATTTTTAACTAGGTGGCGCTATACATGCAAAGAGTGGGATGGGTTGACATAGCCCCTGAAGACAAACATACAAAAAAGTGTGGTCCTCCTACTCTATACGGTTCTTGAGATATTCACAGAAAACTGATTCTGCTCCACTCCAGCTCACAGTCAAGTGACTGCTTCAGACTGATTTAAAGGTCCATGATACAGGGCGCATGCTTGTGGGTTTGAAGTAGTCGAAAGCGGTGTTGCGAGTCAGGAGTTGTAGGGAGTTAGTAGCAAATAGTAGCAAATATGGAACCTGTGGCAAAAAGAGGTCGCTCTGAGATGTGGGAGCACTTTAATTTGATTTCCCCTAACAAGCAATAGGCAGGCTATTATAGGCTGTTTTCCCCATAATTATAGATTTTTGGATTATTGTAAGAGGCTTTGGAAAATCTTTTTCCCCAGATAAAAACTTTTTAATTTTAAAACGTTTTAATTGTATTGTTTTCATCAGACTTGTTGTAACTGCACTATCATGGATGGATAGTGGCAAACTGACCGTGACACTTTTGAGACTTAACTTTATGCCTATGTCATAGGCTAGAAGTTATTGTCTAGTCAACCATAGCCACATATAAAGTTCTTTGCATATTTCAAAATCACATTTTGTTCCAAGTGTATGTTTATTGTGGCCTTCATAAACTAGTGTCATCAAAAGTTTACATAGGCCATTAAAGCTGTGTGCCATGCATAATAGTTGTGAATGTGTGCACTGGGTATAGCGACTTATGAGCCTATTGGTTGGTAGGCTGAAGTTGTTGTGTAGTTGGCATATGTGTATTTATTTAGTAGTAAAAAGGTCTATTTGTAAATTCTGTTTTCAGATCCAATGCTTAGTTTGCCATCAGCAACTGGCCTATAATAGTAACACTTCCTCCATGCTGAGGCATTTCCGTGCTAAGCATGAGGCTGCTGGCTCCAGCTGCAGCAAGCATCCATGGTGGGTACCATTTCTCTTATTCAGTCGTTCCCTTCTATAATGTTAATTAGCAGCAGCCAGACCAATTGTACCCTGTCTCTGATGAATAGCTGAAGCTCAGCAGGTGTGGGCTTGGTTAGTACCTGGATGGGAGACCTTTGGGGAAAACTGGGTAGCTGCTGGAAGTGGTGTTGGTGGGTGGCCAGTAGGTGGCTCTCTTCCCTCTGGCCAAAGATTAAATACCGATGCCCCAGTGCAGTGACGGGGACACTGTGCTGTAGGAGAGGCCCTCTTTAGGATGAGACGTTAAACCGAGGTCCTGACTCTCAGTGGACATAAAAGATCCCATGAAACTTGTCGCAAAGAGTAGGGAGTTTCCCGGTGTCCTGGCTAAAGTCCAAACCTGGCTCATTCAATCTGGCCCCCTAATCATCCCCCCACTGTAATTGGCTCATTCTTCCCTTCTCTCCTGTCCCTTCCCTTACTCTCCACCTCAAGCTGGTGTATGGTGAGCATTCTGGCGCCGACTGTGATGACTGCTGTGCATCACCCAGGTGGGTGCTACACATTGGTGGTGGTTAGTGAGGTCCCCCTTCCACTGTAAAGCGCTTTGGATCAACTGAGTTGTGTTAAAATGCGCTATATAAATACACTTGAATTGACTTGTTAATGTCAATATGTTGATACATCAATTTCATGCCAGCATTTGCTCATTAAGTACTTGGCCTGTTGTTGTATTGCAGGTGATCGAAAGGCCCAGATTGATGAGGCATTGGTTGATATTATTGTCCTGGATTCACAGCCTTTCAAGGTATAAAGATATTGTTTTGCCATATACATAGAGATATTAATGGCCTATTAAAATATCTTAAATACATTTAAATATATTGTAATATCTTTTACTGTTTAGATTGTAGAGGCTTCCGGGCCTTGGTGTCTCTCTTGGACCCCAAATATGTCCTGCCTTCCAGACAGACATTGAAATCAATGGTGGAGGCAAGGTACCAAAAGGAGAAGCAAAAGGCCATTCACCTTTTTCCAGTGCTTAATTTGTAAAGTGGGAGGTCCCGGAGCGCAGAGGATGAGTCGCTCCAGTGCCGAAAAAAAAGCCGCGCGGGGGGCTTTCTAACAACTCTGTGCGCCACACCAAAACTGCATGCAATGGCGTAATTTGCGGGGGGGTTACGGGGGTCATGACCCCCTCAATGATCAGATCCAGCTAAGATAACCCCCACTCAGAAAAAAAAAAAAAAAAATATGTATATATATCGGATTTAAAATATTTTCTCTATCCATTTTATCTGATTAATTATCTGGTAATGAAACCAAACAGCCCCCACTCCACCCCTCTTCCTTCACCAAAATGGTATTACCCAACAACTTGCTTTTGCCATGAGAAACCAATGTAGCTCCATAGAGAGAGACTTTAGCCTACACAGACAGTCACTGTATGAATGGTTGAATTATGAAAAGAAAAGTAGACAAGACAGAAAGACAAGAATGAAAAGGAGAGGCAGCCAGGCAACAATTTTTCAGTGTTGGTCGGCAACAGCCTCTAAAAAGGTAATAATCTTACTGTTAAGTTAGCTGTAAGTTCTAACAGCTAAAGCTGTTGGAGGTGGCTGGCTAATCTAGATGTTTGTTTCACAGTGTAACATAAAGACAGAGGGTGCCACGTTTAATGTACTGCAATAGTGTTCACTGAATTTTAACTCAGGTGTCTGTTTGCTCCAATAAAGTCAGACGTTTTGGGAGGGGACAGCATAATTTATATCATCCATTGACACCTAACTGCTAGGGGCTAGCTCACAGAGACGCTTCTCTTCTACTGTAAATAAATGCAAAATTATCCAGCAGAGTTTCTAATCTATCGCGAATCCATTCCACTTGTTCGAATAGAGAACACGCTGAAAATCCACTCGCGTTTTGCATTACCAACAACACCTCCCTGCATGCATTCATCTGTCCATTTCACTCCCAACGGGCGCACCCATTCTTCTCTGTCACGCTACTCGCGGAGTTTTAATTGTACTGAAATTATAAGGGCATCATTGCAATCTACATAAACTGGCCTTTCCAACAGTGCTACTAGTTCGTTTCTGTGATGAACGCATCACGAGATAATTAGCGAGGAATTTATGTCAAAATTCTGGTCACCAATACAGTTCTGCGTCTGTCATACATTGTTCTCTGTGTAATATCTCACGGATTCTTAACTTAACTATGGCAAAACACATATCAAAATAAACAGCAGATCCTACAGATTACAATGATGTATAGCAGTCGTCTTTGTGACTAACGGTTCCCGAGTAATCCGATGTTGAAATCGTATAAAATTTCTGCATTGTCTTCAACACTGTCATCCCAAAATAGATGAATCCTTTTCATAGTGAAAGTTGTTTTTAGTTCCCTGTTCGTCAGGACTAACTGTTTGTCAGTACAGGTGCTAGACATGTTTCTCAAGATTCAAAATAGTAATAGATTATATTTAATATTCATTACATATAATTAATGAAATATTGTCAGCACAAATTGTTGCAAATTACTTAGCCTATAGAACACCTTTATCATGATTACTTATATCACCAGATTCCAGACAATCTCCTATTGAAAAGTGAAAAGATATTTGTTCTAGTATGCTTGGCATGCAATGATGAGATATAGGCCTAATATTGAATATCACATCTTTAGATTAAAAAACACGCTAAATAATTATAAAGGAACTGTGCAGGTCCCTGTTAGATAAACATAAATAAATAATAGAATACAATCGATCCCTGACATGGCCCTCCAGTCAGATAATGTTGACCCTAGTGGCCCCCAGTTCATTTGTGTTTGAGACCAATGATCTAGTCAGTTTTAGGATATGTATCAAGCTATCTTAATGTAATGTTACGTAATGACTTTAGGCTAATTCAAACACAGCTCCTTGTCAAGAATGAGTTTTCATAATATAGCCTAAGTTAAGCCTATTGATTCACTGCTTGAAATAGAAAACATAGTGAGTGAATCAGGTCTAGACTATTTTTGGTGTGTATACTAATATAAATTATATTGACATAAAACAAGTTTATTGCTTGAGTTTTGTATCATCTAGTATAAAACCATGGCATCAAAAACTTGATGACCAAAATGACCAATAGTCAATCCATCTCAATTTCAATGAGAATGAGTCAGAGGCTCAACATGCAGGCAAATAATTGTGAAAAGTATTGATTTTTTTTATTGACAAAATTTGCTGTTAAAAATACACCAGAAAGCAGGACATTGCATCTAATATATTAAAAATTTTCTGGGGGAGGAACCCCAGACCCCCCACAGGATTGTCCCCCCACATTCAAAAACCTGGTGACGCCCTGACTCAGGACTTCGCAATTTGTGGGCTTCTCATGGGCATTATTTCAAAGAAGGTAAATGGACATGTTTTAAATGTTATTACCTATTTGTTCAAGTCAGAATGAGGGATAAACTCATTTCAATTATAGAATGTTCAGTTTACTACCATGGAATTTCAGAATGTTCAGGTGTGAAATAAGCCCATAACAAACATAATGTCAGGCTAATGACTACATCTCTCTGTAAACATTCTAACAGGGGAGATAACATGTTAACTCACACACATACAGACAGAGAGAGAGAGAGAGAGAGAGAGAGAGAGACGCCGGCGAAAACATAACCTCCTAGATGGAGGTAAAAAGCTGAGCATTTAGGCTAACCCCCCAATGGAAAACCCAAAGTTACGCCCTTGACTGCATGTATTGTATGGCCTAATAACACTAGTCACATCAAATCTGGATAGAGTAGCCTACAAATCCCTATGTTTAATGCTGTATTTACTCAACAAAGCAAGACAATAGCCTACAGTATAACTAAAGCCAGTGAATGGGGATGTACCCAGATGAAATAGTAAACAAGTCCTTGATCCATCTCCGTGGCAAGAAAACATTGAAAGACTTGTGCAGTGTAAACATGACATGGCCACGTTAAAATATCGATAATAAAGTTAATCTTATATCTCAGTTATTTAAAACAGCCCATACAGCATAGACCCTGCCCCAGTGGCCTCTCTTTCCCTGCACCTCTCTCTACTCCGCTGGGTCCCGAGCAGTTCTGTGTCCTAATAATCCACGACTTCACATACAGAATGGGATTGAAGCGGGTGTAACAGTGGGCCGACAAGGCAAAGAAAGAGTAATAAGGAGATGGTAGATGGGAGAAGAGATGCTCTATTTGCGCTGCCAATTAAGTTCATCTGCGAAAAACCCCGCTCACATTCAGCACTTGAAATAAGGACAGTGTTGATCGCGTCCAAGAAGCCCAAAAATTCTCCATTACTTTCCCTGAATTTCCCCGATGATATGTCGTGGATCATTACGTAATGCAAAACTGCTGGCAGAGCACTTCCACTTCTTTTCCCCCGAACAGCTCGTCTTTCCCCCGCGGCCAGTATTGTGGATAAACTACCTTTACATTATCGATTAGCTTGTTATATCTCGTTTCATGAAAGAAATCACGAACAAGACAGATATCAGACATTGACACTAAAAAACTTTAATTTAAGGCCTATATTTAATTATTTGATTTTAAAATATATTGTTAGTCAAGAGAGGTGGCGGAGCTGGCAAAGCCAACGTCAGAGGTTCCGGAGCGCGCTTCGGCTTGCTCCCCCTCAAATTAAGCCCTGTCTTTTTCACCTACGTCACTATGAGGCACTAGAACGAGGCTTGGGTGGTAAAACTTGCCCAGAAGTAGGCTAGCTTCTGGGGATGGAATGCCCCTCATCTGTCCAACTTTCCTACCAGCAGTAGATTTTCTGTCCGGCATCTGTGAGAAATTATTAATTATTATATTTATAAAGCGAAGGGAGTTTTTCCTTGCCCCTGTTTCTCATGGATGCTTCCCGTACTGCCTGTAAAGCGCCGTGAGACAATGCACTGTATTTGAGCGCTCTACAAATAAAATTGAATTGAATTAAATTAACGTTTCGTCGGCACTTCCTCTAGTTTTACCACCCGAGCCTCGTCTTCGTTCGGAACATGGCGGCCAGGTGAAAAAGGTGAATTGAGAAGGTCCAGAGGGCTACTGCTGTGACCTTGACCTCAGACATGTGGACATCCATCCACATGGATTCCTACCTGGCCTTCACATGACACTTCATCCATTGTCTTGTGAGCTCAGACTTCTCCCCTCAGGGCGTAGGTACACAATGGCAAGAAGTAGGACTAACAGATATAAAAAATCCTTTGTCCCTTTTGCTGTCTCCCTCCTAAACCAGTCATGACCCAACCTTAGTGAGCCAGTATTGTATTATTTTATTTTTATTTATATTTTTGCATTATGTGTGTTTATACTGTATGTCTGTACTTGTCATCTTGAATGTGGCATGCTTGTATTTGTTGTTACACTGCTGGTCTGTGCAACCAATTGAACCCTGGGGGACATTAAAGATTACCTTACCTTACCTTACCTTGTGGATGAGGAGGAGAAGTTGGCGACTGTGTTGTTGGCAGTTGCCAAATTCGGGGAGCGCCACACTGCTGCCAACATTGCCAGTGCAAAAGGGTCCATTATAGAGGAATGGGGAATCCCTAGCCTAGTAAACTAGCACCACCTGCTGGACGTCAAAATTTTGTCTGCGAGTGGGTCTAGCCTCGCATCATTCTCCAATTCTGCCAGAATGCCAGGAATCTGGCAAAACCAATCATAACGCAGAGATGTGTTTTGAATCAAAGCGGGTGGGGTTTTGAGGGAGAAACGACAGAGCGTTGGCCTATACGCACAGATATGGTTTGAAAGACAACGGGTTGTGCTCATCAACAATCTCCCGTTGTATCCATTCATCTGGGCCAGACTACCGTGCCTCCAACGTGACCCTCTGTAGTAACAAAATGGAGGTGCGTCACAGCCACTGCATTGCACATGCATTCAATTTAGTGGTCAAGAAAGCACTTAAGTTAACACCGGGATATTGCCGCCCACTTCAGGACGAGCACTGTGGCGAGAGAGCAGCTTCTCTCCCTCCAGAAGCAGATGGGTACTCCATCCTATAAATTAATTCAGGAGGTGGACATGCATCAAAGGCTGTACGAGCAGAGAGAACCAGTGGGTGCAGCCTAGGCCTCTCTCCAGACTTATGTAACACCATTGACCTCTCATCAGTATGCTAGTATTGGTCAGTGCATTTCTGTTCTAGCTCCGCTTAAAGAAGCAACTGTGGAGCTTTCAGCAGAAAAGGTTGTTTCTGGCTCTAAGATCATCCCAATGGTGACAATGCTGCTACACCCTCAACTTCAGATTCCTCAGGTATGGACCTTGGGTCAATTATTATTTATATGTACAATGTACATTTTAATGGTTTCCCATACCATTTCAGGACTGTGTGAGCTTTTGGATACTCAAGTTTTTGAGAGGAGGGTCAAGAGTGCTTCAGCAAATGCCACAATTGAAACAAATCACTATCTAACAGGGCCGAACTTCCAACGCAGTGAGGACCCACTAGAGTACTGGGCTCAGCATCAAAGTCTATACCCTCATTTTTTAGTTTTGGCTCGGAATCTTTTATGTATTCCAGCCTCATCTGTCCCTTGGGAGCATTTTCCAAGGCTGGGGAAATATATATAAAAGAAAGACTAAACCCCAATATAGTTGAGGAAATCATTTTTTTCTGAATAAAAAAACACTTGTCATTTAATTTCCTGTTACCCACTAAAGACCTCCATTTTCTTACACAGTGGTAGCACCTCCATTTTCTTACCACTGTAAGACAAACCTGTCCACACTCACCACCACTGCCCCACCGGCTTCTCCTCTGTAAAACATTTCCCTCCACATTCAAGAATCAGTTAACTTCAATTCAATTCAAGAATGTATTGTCATTGTCAGAAAAGGCAACAAAATTGTGTTAGGGGTACAATACTTAGTAGCAGCAGTGCACAAGAGGTAAAAGTGACATCAGTGCTTAACCCCCTACATGCACCAAGGTGCAGAAAGACAGAGAGGTATGTTTTGGGTCCGTGTACTTTTTCGTTCATTCATTATTCTATTTTGGAAGTCGCACGAGAAATGAATAAGGACTCGTTTATGGTGTTTTACGCTTGAATATCACTTATGAAATGGAAACCAGCGCCATGTTTTGATATCGTTTAGGAACTGAAAATGAAACGCTGAATCCTAGAAAAAAGAGAATAGCAATAAAGAAAAACATCCATCTGAATTGCGTCTTTGGTTTGTTAAGCACCCAGAATTCGGATGACTTGGAAGTAATTCTGGAAGTAGGTGGTTAAGTTTTTTGGTTTATTTGGAGGCAAATACCGACTTTGCAAGCATTGTTGCAACAGTATTCCGGAACGTTGCTACACTTCAAAAGATGTGATTGATCTGTGATGAGTGTGCGAATAAAATTTTGTGATGCTCACAACCTCATGAGATGGTTGCATATAGCAAGCAAGCGCCACAAGCAAGTGCATGCAAGCGCCACCACAATATTGAGTAGGACAGAGGACGGGAAGGGTAGACCAACTGTGATTGAGAAAGGATTTTGACAGCTCTGATTATCAGCATCTTCCATCAGCTTCCCAGCTCATCTCCAGCCTTTACCTGTGTATGTAGTCTACACGGACACATGGCTTCCCAACGATAATGCCCCAAATATATCAAAGAGAAATGTGTATTAAACGTGCGTAAAACAGTGGTATGAAGAGCAAGTGTGCGCGCTTCAGCTCATTAGTGAACTTGCCAGCTAAAGAATAGCCTACACTATTATTTTTCTGTTGTCTTTGGCTCCGGCTACGTCTGGAGCGTCTTTGCGTATGCCTCGTATGGTCGCCAGCTAACTTAGACCTTTTCTGGTGTGACTCTGCAAACTTTCCTTCCGGGTAAACGGAAGGGTCAGTCAAATGAATTTCAATAAATGAATAAACAAATAAATTGAAAAACGATCAAAAATGTTGTAATTTCTTATAATATTATTATGGCATGAGACAACACATGCAGAAAACCAAATACAGCCATTTCTGCGTGTATGGCTTTGTACAAGACAAGAAGTTGCACCCTTTTTCCAATTTCATCTTTCATTCCAAAATAGAATAATGAATGAACGAAAAAGTACACGGACCGTTTTGGTTCCACTTCTTCCCAATGCACAGAAAATTGAAATACAAACATGGACACAACTCAATAGAAAAAAGAATAGTTTATTTCATATGGGAATCCACATATTCATAAGATGATTTATTGGTTCAGGTTTTCAATTATGTGTAGCCCACATAACAACATATAGGCTACAGGTAGGCTATTTTCAAACGTACAGCACCAGGGGTGTAGCACCAAATTCTGGGCCCTGTGCACAAGCAGTGACCATGGGCCCCTCTCACCGCCTAAAACACAATTCCAGACTTCGCAAGGGCCCCTGTGCAGCACTACAAGTTTCCAACAGCAGAGGTCATCATAGAGTTTTAGATGCATTGAATGAATGAAATCTTTTTTCGATACAATTGGCTGGAAAGAATCAATGATTTAGAAAGGTCCACAATGGCATCCCTAGTTGTTGATGATTTGGCCATTTTATACGGAGCTAGTTTATGTTGTGTTTTATGCCTATATGGTTTGAAGGACCCATATTATGGAAAATCACTTTTATGGCTTTTGAATGTGTTTCTTTGGTCTATAGGCCTACTGGCTCTACACACACAAGTTTGATAAAAATAGACAATTTACACAGTAACTGTTCACCTGTAGCCTATTCAAAACTGCCATAACTGTGCATAACGTTGAACCTAACGCAAACGATGTCGGGCTCAACATACTGTTGTGTCACGTCAGTGCAGCAACAATGGAAGCCTGGGGGGCCATTCTGCTCTTGGTGTCATTCTGCTCTTGGTGTCATAGCTGAACTTTACAACAACCTCAGTAGTTTAAATGCATCATTGTTAGGAATACTACAAAATTATAATATTACCACTGCTTTTGCTGTCACCTGAGGACTAGCCAACACAACATGAATTTGTGTTATATTTAGCACTAGCGCTTTAAATCTCAGAGCTTCCAATACACCTATGTGCTGATTGGTGAACACCTCTGACACACCCATCAAACGAGAGTGAACTACCTCAGAAGCATGTTGCGCACCGGTGTGCAGCGTAACGAGCAAACTTATCATTCAATTAGGCTAACGCAACGCACCGGTGCGTAACAATAGGTGTGTTCGACATGTAAAGCCGGCTGCAGCCAAGCGATGCATTGTGGTTAGACGCGGTGTCCGACTTCCGGCTGACTTCACCAAACTTGTGAATGCGTCACCAAAATACACCCACAGCACGTCACTCAAAACTCGCGGTATCAAGGCGCCTGCAGCCGAAACCCGCATCTCCTTTTTCTCGGCTGCAAGAGGATGCATCCCACCCCCATGACGTAACTCATTATTCTGATTGGTTTGAAACTCCTCATGACAAATATGACACTCACCACTTTGTACTCACTGAAAATCGGCTTATTTGAATGAGCTGCTGCTAAGCAGTATGCAAGTTTTGCCCAATGAAATAGCCTTATTGCTCTCCAGCATGGCTTGGTTTAAGTCAAAAAGCCATCTCAAATAAGTATTTCATACCACATTACTATTTTTTACAAAACGCCTTCAAACACAACTCTGTTCCTCTTGCATTGCAACAATAATTTATTAAGCAACATTATATGATTTATTTCGCTAGTTATCACGTTCATTTTAATGATGAAATGAGGGGATTCAAGCTGTTTTCAGTGCAAACAAACTTCCGCGATATCTCCTGACATCACGTACATGTTCACGTGCTGTATGGCTGCAGCCAGCTGCAGCTGTGTTGTCCATTTACATTTACATTTATGCATTTAGCAGACGCTTTTATCCAAAGCGACTTACAAAAGAGGGATAACAATCAAGCTGCAACACAATACAAGTAAGTGCCTACTAGGAGTGCCATTTGCTAATAGGAGAGCAAGTGCAAGAGTTTAGAAGTATTTGATCAGTGCATTCCAAGTAATTTAACGAACTAGGACAAGAGATACTCTTGAAAGAGCTGGGTCTTCAAGAGTCTCTTGAAAGTAGAAAGAGTGCCTGTTGTTCTAATAGTCTTGGGAAGACTGTTCCACCAGTTAGGAACAATGCATGAGAAGAGCCTAGATTGACCTGTGCGTGGTGCTGGTCGTTTTAAGCAGCAATCCTTGGTTGAGCGGAGCGATTGGAGGTTAGCATATGGTTTGATGATGTCTTTCAGGTAGACCGGAGCAGTTCCCTCCAGTACCCTGTAAGCCAACATTAGTGACTTGAATTTAATGCGAGCACCCAGGGGCAACCAGTGGAGCTCCCTGAACAGTGGAGAGACGTGCTCTCTTTGGCTGGTTGAAGACCAGTTGTGTCCACCTGGTCCCCCATGCTTTTCCACTCCCACCGACGTATTTCCGTAGATCTTGCTGGCTCTGGCTACAGCCTCTAGCTGTACCGACTCTGAACACGAACGAGCTTAATGTGCCGTTGAATGAACCCCTGCTGTGTGCACCCACCTTTAGAATTTCCACCTTTAGAATTTTCCTAACTACGTATGTCAGGGTAAGGTGGGGCCCCACCACATTGGCAGCCACATAAGCAGCTGAGGGCAATGAGAATGGATAATTGCTAAAGTAAAGAGAGACAAGTTGGCAGCCATGTTACAGCTGAGAACAATGGATATGATGAATTGACTAATTAGGGATGGCTGCCAGGAGAAATCCTCATTGGGTACATCTCAATACATAATTCCTCCGTCCTCCTTTCCTCACTTCCAACAGAGATCTTTCTTTACGGAGATAAATCACGAGGACCCACTTCCTGGAATCATGAGGCGAATGCCAAATAAGGTAGTTCTGGACGGCGCTAGCATTTATGCAGTGCAGAAGCTCATTCTGTTACATTGAAGTCTATGAGAGAATCCAAGAATTCCACTGAAATTTTAAAAGCCTTATTTTCTTATTTTCTGAGTAATGGATGTACATTTTGGACATAGTATTGTGATCACCTAACCCCATTGCCCCATTTCATATTATTGTGAAAACTATGTGACTCTCCATTCCGTAGAAAATGAACTTTTAATCAGGTGTGTGCACCAAGTCTGTCAATGTGCTGAAGGTTATTTTTTTCCTTTTTAGATCATGTCAAAATCATACAATACAATTGCATCTACGGAGGTTGACTGCTTGGGGTGCCAGCTGCCACTGATTAGGGTGGCAGCTCACTGGGAGGGCGTGGCCAGGCTAGTGGCTGCTAGCTCGGATGACTCCAATTTGCTCCCATAGACATGAACTACCACGACATATCTGGCTCCTGAAGGATCTGTGCTTCCAACCTTCCCTCCTTCCTAGCCCCTCCTCCCATGAAGGAAACAAGGAAGGAAAGATGGAAGGAAGGAGGAATCAAGAGCAGACAGATATAAGAAATGAGATGTCCTCCTGATTCATGCATCACTAGTATGAGACGCCCATTATAGATGGTAGGCTAGATGGTAGATGGTATCCGTATTGTGCGTAGCCTATGCGCACATGCGCACAATTAAACACAACTGTTAACTTGTGCCATGGTCTTCCACAGATGATGATTGAAATGGCTTTGTCCTCACTAAATCATCAAAAGGTAGGTAAATTTCTCGATGATCACCAAAATGTAAGCCTAGGGCGAAGTGCTACGGAGGCTGGGCTATTTTTTTTGTCTGGGGTAGGCGGAGTATTCATAACTTGCCCTACTGTAGGCTATTCTTCATTTTTTAAACTTCGTTTCGCTTGCGACTGTTTGGGATATAGGCTACCTAACGTTATTTTAACGTTATAGCCCATAGCCTACGTGGGTTTGGTATCTGCTTACCTAGGCTATAGGCTATGCCCAAGTTTGATGGCGAGCAAAGCAAATATTCCACCATTAAATAAGAAATAATGTAGTGCCCGTGTAGCCTTTTTGTCCAGTCAATCAATCTAGCGCAAATGGACAAAAAAAAATTGCAACAGCAGCAGTTCATGTTTTTTATTGGTCCTAACACCCCCCTAAAAGTCGACCACCGTAGATGGAGAGGAACATAGGCTATATATTTTCTAAGTTAAGGGGCAGAGTTGTGCCCAACACTGTAAGTAGTAGATAATAGATAATACTGTAGATATCACTATGAAACTTCTCCAGTTGATTAGTTAGCCTACATCATAACAAACAGGGTTCCCGCGCGGTCTTAAAAAGTCTTAAAAGCATTGAATTTGCGAATTTGGAAATAATACCTTAAAAATTTTGATGTCTTGGTCTTAAATTTTATGCAGTAGGTTGGCATATTCTTCTCCGTATTGCACCAATCTCCTCAAAAGTTTCATTTGTCAACCATCATCATTTGATGAAATAGGTTACGTAGCCTAAATAGCTGGTAGCCTGACACGTCAGTCTGTATAGTCTGAAGACCACTGATAGACTGTACCTCAATGGAGGGGCGGGTGATTGCGTTGTCTTTCAAACTGCCTCTCCACGTAATAGGCTAGCGTTCCGGCCAGTGGTACCAGCTGGCATATCAAACTTTTCCCGTAGCCCGTCGGTAACACGGCAAAGACATCTTTTTCAGAACGAAAAACTTCAGTGCACTTTCTTGTTTCACTTTCAAAGAAAATTACAAGTGCAATTCGTCCAAAACCAGAGTTGTATAAAGTACTGGAGTAGAGGAGTGGAGTAGAAGTCGAAGTATCATATCAAAAAAATTACTTGAGTGGAAGTAGAAGTGGTCTCTAAACATCATACTTAAGTGGAAGTACTAAAGTATTCAAAATCTTTTGTACTTAAGTATTGCAAGTAAAAGTATTTAAAAAATTGCTACTCAAGTACTGAAAGTAAAAGTAGAAGTACTGTGTATATCAAAGAAAGCAGTCAAAAGTTTGAATATCATAATGTTTTACATTTATTTGGCTTAAATAGTCTGTTTGGCCATGGACTCTAAGTAGGGCCAGGGATGGTCACCACCATTCCCCTCACTAAAATCATTTGAAGTTAAAGAACTTGGTGTACTCCTTCTATCTCGAAATGGAGCAGTAGACTGACCCTTACTAATGGTTCCCAATTGACTGCATTCAGTACTCCGAAAGGTCGAAGAGGTGCATGAGGTCTCATATACTGCTTGAATCGTCCAATAATGGTTATGAAAACCTGGTGATGCTCTCGTCTGCATTGATAGGCTATCATTGGATGTGGTAACATTTTTTATAAAAGTAACGAGTAACTAATCAGCACATCAAAAATGTAACGAAGTAGAAGTATTAAATTCATCAAAAAAATGTAGTGAAGTAAAAGTGGAAGTAGGAAAAAAAAAGAATACTCCAGTAAAGTACAGATACTGCATTTTAGTACTTAAGTAGGCTACTTAAGTAGTTCTACTTCGTTACTATACATCTCTGTCCAAAACTAAAGCCAAAGACGATTCCGCTCTGGTTTGAGCAGGGCTGTCGTCATCGTACTAAGCCCGCCTTAAGATTTCCTGTACACATACCGCGCTATGTTTGGTTATCCGCCTCCAGAGGAAGGCTAAAACGGGTTTCTATCAGTGGCCTCTAGACGTACCTCTGTGCAAATTCAAATTTGCTACCACTAGGGGTACGTTCTAGAGTCTAGCCTAAATGGCTGGCGGAACCAAAGTTCAGAACGCAACGCTGCTTTGGGTCCGAATACGTCACTGCAGCACCAAAACAAACACAAGCAGCAAGCATGTGAGCGTATGTGAGCGTAACGAGGATGGGTCGGGAGACTTGCAGCTGGATGGTATGTGACTGTTAACTCCACATTTTAATTTCGAGGCTCAAAATAAATAGGCAGGCTGTGGCCATAGCCTACTAGCCAATGACTTTTAGCATAATAGACTGACAATTAGGGTTGGGACATGATTTTCGAATATTCGAAAATCGACAGTGCGTTCGAATATCGAATAGTTAAATCGAATACTGTTTCAGCCATATCATCATAAAAATAACAAAAACCGTTTTGAAAAAGACGTTTCCTAACCAATGTTTCATGCAACGCGCAATTTAGCCTGAAGGTGCCGCTAACAATAAACCTACCTGTAGCCTACAGCGGTAGTAGCAGTCCTATAGATACAGACGGCAAGTCCAGGCACGCCCATAAAATCAGCTCCTCGTGTCCCCCATGTGGGGGAAAACAAACCCTAAATTAGTGAAGGAGTCAATGGCATGCTAAGCTACAAGTTACACTGAGCACCATCTACAAGGAGCCAGACACATTTTTGAGGGCAATGCCTGAAGGTAGTAATGATGGTCAGATGGTCCGATGTGAATTCTGAACTTCACACCCCTCCAAACGCGATACTGATGACAATTTAGATGATGTTTGTTAGCTTCATTAGCTTGCTAACTAGCCAACTTCATTGATCGCCACAGTAAATGTAGCTAACTTTAGCTTGCTTAACTGAGCTAATCAGACTTGTGATTGAAAGTTGCTTTACTTTTGACAGGAGCAGAGACGGCTCATGACATTTCTGTTAGTGTAACTGCGATAAACTAATGATGGAAAAATTATTTTAGTCTAAACACAAGTAGGCAAACAGGTCATGATTAGACAAAACATCTAATATGGACTTTGTTCAATTTTACTTAGCGATCTTTTAATGTTAAGTAACTTTCTCTACCTTGTCCATTCACCATAATGTTAAATTGCCCTCTGTTATCCCCCACGCTGACTCCACCCTCGCATTTTGGGGGCGTTAACCGTACTTGCCGTCTGTATCTATACAATAACAGGCGGCCAAGGAACAGAAATACCCCCGTTTGGCAAAGTTAGCGAGCGCTTGCTTGAGTGTGCCTGCGACGTCAGTGCCATCGGAGCGAGTAGCCTATTCTCCGCAGCTGGATTAATTGTCAATAGACTGCGCAACCGCCTCCATCCTGAGCATGTGGACATGTTATTTTTTTAAACAAAAATTTGCTGTTCAATTGTTGTCATTATAATTCCAGCCTATTAGGCTACTGGTAAATATTGTAGCCGTCCAGGCAGTTCATTCAGGCCGTTTCAGTTGCGCAAAGAAGGAAGCCGTTTATTTTCTGAACTTTGATTTAAGATAGAAATATGTTGTACAGAAAGTCAAAGTCTAATTAAAAAGTAGGCATACTATGCTCATAAGGCTAAAAACCTTTTTGTAAGCACTTATGTAGCCTACGTTAAGCAACGTGTTTGATAAAGTAGATACTTTGAATGGTTACGATGCCTCTTCATTTTCTCTATTATATCGTGTGTGTGCATGCGGTGGGCGGGGTGGGGGGTGGTGGTATCGATTTTCGAATAATATTCGAATACTTGTCATCGATTTTCGAATAGTGTTTTTACCCAAAATTCCCAACCCTACTGATATGCATATGCGGCTTTATCATTGTGCCTGATGGCTGTAGCCTAACCAATCGAGTAGCCTAGACCGGTAGGCTAGGGATGACCTGTAGAATAAGCAAGCATCTCTTCTTCCCCAGACTAATTAAAATAGCCTAATTATTTTAACGAAAAGCATAAGGATTTAAGTTGGACTATCTTTGAATTATTGATAGGCCTAAGTATCACACAAGAAAGGGTAGGGTTCAGATCATTTTCTTTGCTGTAGCAGCTAGACCTGTAGCCTATATAGTAGAGCAACTAATATCATATAAGTGAGTTTTGCAAAAAAAAAAAAGGAAATTCGCAGCAATGGCTATGTAAATTTGGTTTGTTGTTTTTATCCTCTTGATCTAGGCCATGATGGTATGATGAGGCATGCTGCAAGTTTTTACATACCGGTAATACCATATGGACAACGCTTAGTGGACCAGACTCTTACTTTTACTTTGCACTCTTTCATGGAGATTCTGCCTTTAATTTCTTTTCACTAATTGGACGCTGCATACTTGAAATGTACACACTTCTGGAAAACAATGTAATGAAACCTCTATTTGCAGGACCAGACGATTCTAAGACTACTGCTGACCTTCTGCTGCATTATTCATGGTAAACTCTTATGTTATATCGGTGACCATTTGAGATGTCCTTGACCTTGACCAAGAAGTGCCAATGAGCAGCAATGTTGAAGAGCTAGCCTATAAAGTATTTTCCATTCACTGAAGAGGTGTCTGACGGCCCAACCTATTTGACACAACATGATGTAGGAAATAACAAGAACAATACACAATTGACTTGTGATAGCAAGACAAGTCTCCCCGAACGTCAGAGAGTACACCTTATTTCGACAGTGGCTCACGGACACTGATGAGTGAGTCGAGAGAGGAACACTCTGTACATGGTATAATTTTGAATCCCTGACTTTGGAACAGAGCTTTGCATACTTTGATTAAGTAACAAGTCGCCATTAAGCTTGGTCAAGCTCAAGAATCCTTCCTTGAATTTGAAAACTTTGTGTGAATCGGCCGTCAGTCCTTATACATGCGAGGTTACAAATTGCAAACTGAAACTTGTTTAGAATTGTGAAAACTCAGTGAAAAAAAATGTATTTACTTTGTTTGTGAAAGTTAATACATACCTGTCTTTCTTGTTCTACAGCCCTTGCCATTATTAATAAGAAAGTAATTGCTGGACAAGCTGTTGAATTGGAATGTAATCTACCCGGAGCTGGTGTTCTCATTCAAATAGACTGGACAAGGACAACGCTGAATTCGATTGAAAAAAAGATTTTCACCATTATAAGAAGTAGGACTACAAGTCCAGAAGAAGTGAATGGCTTAAGAGACCGTCTCAAATTTATTGGGAATGTTGAAAATGGCAATGGGACTATAATTCTGCAGGATGCAAGAGTAAAGGATAGCGGGACATACTCATGCAAGCTGATTTTGTTTGCAGGAGGGCCTATCAGCAACTCCATTCAGTTGACTGTTCAAGGTATGACTCTCATTCTGAGTTACTTTGTAATTTAGAGGAATTTGATTAATGATTTGGGATGAGTTATTAGGTTCATAGTAAGTCACTTTTCAGCCGACTTGCCGACCATGATATTGTAAAGCAACTGAATGAACTATTTTTTCCCGCAAATCACCGGGAACACTTTTCCCCATTAATTTGTTGACTATGGGTTATAGTCTCTAGACTGTTCCCACCATGTAATTCTTATCAGATGGAGAGTAATGCCTGACTTTAGAATAGGGAACCAATTCATGACTAGTAAGTACTGCCTAGGTATTACTGATGATAATGTGCTTGCAGCTAAGGAACTGGTTTCCACTTTAAAATCCAATCACCCAGTTGTTTAAGTGCTGTTTGACACAGAAACCTGGGCAGTGAAACACAACAATGACATTGAGCTGTATACTGCACTTGCTGTATTCTTCCACTATTCTGGATTTATTCAGACAGTATACTAGTGGGTTATACATGTTCTATTTTGGTAGGTACTACCACTTAGTAAGTAGAGATCAAGGCTTATTAAGGCATTATAATTAAGATTATATCGAGAAAAAGGCCTAATTAGTCATGAACAAGACATTTGTGAGTACACGCTTAACAAATGATTAATATTGGCTAACACATGCTATGCCGCCCTTAGTCTCAAACCCAAGGCCCAGGTTCTTTGTTATTGATGTTGTCTTTTTATTTTCCGGTTAAACACAGACATTCACACCGTAGAACTAAACGAAAACAAATAGGCCGTAAGGTGACCCTCGAAAAGTGCTTTAGAAACCAAATTTCGCTCCGCAGCCTCCCGAACAAAAAATAACCATTTCATAAATAAGAATGCGTTATGTTGAGGATTCAAACACACTTTCGCCATTGGTTGCATTGTACTTCTATTTAAATTATCAACGTTTAATGAAAAACTAGTGTCTCCGAGGCGTATGTTCATATTCGACAGGCGTAGAAACACCTTTGCTCGCCAGAGGTACCACGGTTGAGACGTCATCAGAATGAACGAATCGGATAGCTGGTATGTCAGCTGAGCGAGTAAACAGAAGCAGCATGGCAGCTAACGTTTTAGCAGGGCGAACATCCAGCAGTACCGAAGAAGAAGAAAACTCGACCGAAAATGTAAAAAAAGACAAATCTTCGAAAAGTAAGATGTGTTACATGCATATATCTTCTGTTAAGCATGAGGAAACACAGAATTTCACCAGCAAAAGGTGGAATACCTATCGAAATAGTGTTCGACAGTGACTAGAGTTGAAGGGTGAGAGCAGAGACGTACAGAAAATTTCAAACACTGTCTTGAGTTGGATTTTGAGGAAATTTCCGAAGATGCAGCTTTCCATTCCACATGCTACCGGAGGTTTATTGACAAGCGCAAAATAGAACGAGCCAAACGCCGTCTCGTGCGAGAGGCAGAGAGGAGAGATGACCAACAAGACACCCAAACAAGCGAGGCTATCCCTGCTTCATCGACTGCGACCACTCCGACCAGGAAACGTCAAGCTTGCCCATCGCGAGCTCTGGCCCCGTTCTTCCTGCCATCTGTATCTGCAAGAAAGATCGCAAATTGTTCGTCGCCGGTGGCAGACGTCAAAAAGAAGCTTTGTGAAAGACACAGAGTTTAACAGCAGGTAAGACTGTGTTTCACCACCCCTATCACACACAAACAGTAGGTAGTCTATGCGAATGCATTCCATCCCCCACATACACACACACACACACACACACACACACACACACACACACACACACACACACAGATGTTAGGAGAAGTTGAATGACTATCTAGCCTTCACTGCTGCACAATCATTGTATTTGTCTAATCTTAATGTATGTGTGAGTTGCCATAATGTGTTGTGTATGTGTGTGGGTGTGAAATTACATTTCAATAGCCTCCATAACATTCCCATGCCTACAATATCCCACTCAGTGTTTTAGATTTTTATTTATATATATATATATATATATATAGAATGAAACACACTTTGACTTTAATATGGTAATTGATATGTTTGTATGGATGTCATAGGATGCTTGATGTTAATATGGCACTGAATACCTGTACAGAAATGAGGCTCCTCAGCCTGATGGCCTGTCTGGTCAACACACTGCTTCTGAGCCACCCCACCCCCCGTGCCATTCCCCCACCCCCCACTGCCCCTCTCTTAAACTTGTACACTTGGGATTTTTCCGCTTCTGTCTCTGTGTGTTGCTGGGCAGCCCCAGGCTCTAGGGGTGTGTCCTGGCTGTGCTGTACATCTGTGTCTTTAAGGAATACTTTTTTGGGTGAAACACCTAGCACCATGTTTTACATCACCACTGCACCAGGAAAATGAATTGTTTTCCTGTCTATTTAATCATTCTGTTTTCTTTTCTTTTGTGCAAGGCAAGTTGCAGGAAGCTGCTGAAGCAAAGGATGACCAGAGCATCCTCATTCACATCAAGGACAGAGACTGTGTGGCTCTGGAGGTGCAGTACCACAAAAGTTGCTACCGACAGTATACAACAGGGTTCCCACGGGTCAGGGAATTTCTGGAATATCAGGGAATTTCAGTAAGAACTGTTCCAGACAGGGAAAGTCAGGGAATTTGATAATTTTGCATGAAAAGTCAGGGAATTTCAGGGTAATTTGTTAGTGTCCATCTCCGCACCCTCATTTCTCAGTTTATTTCCTTTGTTACCCAAAACCTCTCCCTGCTCTAAAAAAGATGAAACATTGCAATAACCCACGTGAGACTGCAAGCTCGTTTTACCTTGGCTAAGGGGAGTTGTTAGGATCAGAGTTAGATTCCCTTAGTCGTGATAAAACAAATATAATTCACAGATTAGGCCTATAATGCGTTATTGGGCTTCTAAAACTGTTAACACATTAACCTGGTAGGCCTATGATTTCATTAAAGGAAGACAAAATGATAGTCAATCTAGCATATAGATAATTCCTTTGATTAGAAGAAATACATGATCATAAGATAAGTGACTTTACATAGCCAGAACGGGTTTAAATTTGAATTTTGGAAATGCGGACCATACAATAAATCAAAAATTGGCCAGCACGCAACAAACAAAACCATTTCAGGCAACATGTCAAAAAGCTTGCCACCTAAGATGGACAGTTTGGTGCAATTTGGCAGAGGCTCTTTCTTTAATAGTCTAAACATCTAAACATCAACATGCTGGTACATCCCAACATGAATCTTGACTTATGGCGATTCTGTTCTTTTCTCTTTAAAACTATGTTGAAATTGCATGTTCCATCGGCCAATTTTTCAAATACCCCCAATGCCCCGCAGAAATATTACTAACTTCTGCGCTAGATCCCTGAATGTTTTGCATTGCTAGGGACGCCCCACATATTTCTGAGGTCTTTACTAGATGTGAACTGCAGAGCCTCATCTAAATTTAGTAAATAGTATGCCTACATTTCTGCTCAGAGTACAGCTTGCTTGGGTACAGATCCTTAAAAATGAAACAAAAATTTACCTATTGAACTTTGGCAATTCATGTCAACTGAGTGTTAGGAGGTAGATTACATTCAAGGGACGACATCAGGATTGCTTTGACCATTTGAAATTACCTTTCCTGCTCAGCGCCCAATAATTTTATTAAAAATTTCGTTAATGGGGCGGTCATGGAAATTTAGCTTTTTGGTCAGGGAAGGTCATGGAAAAGTCAGGGAATTTTATGTCTAATGTAGAGTGGGAACCCTGATACAAGGTTTTTGAGTGTTCCTGTCAGAGCAGAGAAAGAACAGTAAGTCATATATTAATTTTATATAAAAACACAAACAGTACAATGTGTATCCTGTGAATGAGACAGTTTGTTCTCACAACACACAACAAATGCTCTCACAACATATCTTCTTCTATATTTTTTTGTAAGGATCAAGTCACCGTTTGATCTGAGCTATAAGTTATTCTGCGAGAGGATGATACGTCAAAGGCTGCTGATCAACCAAGAGGTTCTGAGGATGAGTCAACTGAGGAAGGCATTTATTGACCTGGTGCAGTCAATTGAAGGTGTTGATGCTTCAAGCTACAGGTAATTGCACGGCAGTTTATTTTTGAAATCCAAGGGAAATGTCATACAGTGTGTGCACACACTCTGCTTGTCATCTGCACATACTGTACATGTAGTATTTTGCAATAAGGAGGATGGCAGTCTTCTTGATAGTGTAATGTTAGTTACAGTATGTGCTTCTCTTGGGAATACTTGGTATTATATCTGTTGCATAGAAAGTACACTCCACCTATAATATTTTACTCACTCTCTTAGTTGATTTGCAAAGGTGGCTATTGTATATCAGCCACAACATGAAGCCTTCCTTTGCTGGTACTCATATGACCCTTTTTTGTTGTTGTTGATTTGTTGTGTTACAGACAGGATGTATTGAAGAAGAGACTCAGCCGTGGTTTTCCTAAGCTAGTGTTCAACACCCCCGCCAAACGCAATACATCTTAAATGTTTTTTTGCTGAGAACTTGTCAACACATGCAGTCTTGGACTTGTTATCATCTGCCATGTTGCAGACCAGAAAGCACTACAGAGGGTGGTGAGAACAGCAGAGAAGATCACAAGATCAGCTCTACCATCCATTCAAGACCTGTATCCATCCCGTTGTCAAAGAAGAGCCATCAACATCATCAAAGACACTACCCACCCCTCACAAGCACTGTTCACCCTCCTACCTTCTGGTAAGCGCTACAGCAGTATGCGCTGCAGAACAACCAGACTCAGCAACAGCTTTTTCCCACAAGCCATCAGACTGCTGAACTCACTCCAGAGAACAAGACTGCACTTTACAAGACAGGACTTTATGTCCTGTGAGTTGTGATGTCCTATATACATCTCAGTTGTATGTCTTAACTTTTAACGGCATATTTGGAGCTTTGAGAAATGCAATTTCAGTCTGCGTGCAATGTACTCTTGCAGTGCTTGATTGACAATAAAGTTCGCTTTGGCTTTGACTTTTTGACTTTGATCAGGTGCGGAAACGACGCAGTCCAGCGAAATGAGCCAGACAGACAGCGACATGGAAAGAGGGACATCAAAGCAACAAACAACAACAGAGGACACACAGACACTTTACACAGCAGCTTTGCTTTTGATATTTGTTTTTTGTTGTATAGTTATTTGTGAATAAATTAATAAATGAATACCTGAATGGTCCTTATCATTGATAATTACAATTATTTCTATTTATTAATGAAAAGGTCAACATGAAAAGGTAACCTTATCCACTTGCATAATAGTTGTTCATGCTATACTGTTTGGAATTGATTACATTACAAATAATTGATCAGAAATCATAGTATGAAATGTCACTTGCAAAATTGTGCCTTGTGCTTTAAATAAAGCACTATTTATAATTTATATCTTCCAATCCAGAAATACATGAATGAGCATTATCTTTGATAATTATTATGTTATACCCACTTCGAAATGATATTTGGGAGATCGCCTTATGACTTGACAGCACTTGTTGTGGTAAATGCGGCAACGTAATTGGTTTAGAACTGTCACGTGGTGTCGTGTGACGTCAAATAGTCATTCCGCCCTGGGGAAAATAGTTCTTCGGAGAACGTCTCGGTTTTAAACAAGTGCACTATATGCAGAGCGCGAAACTTTATCATGACTTGCAACGTAACTTTGGTACTTTCATCAACTAACGGGTATGTGGTGCCGATGCTGTGGAGCGAAACTGAACGATAACGGGGTCACCTTACGGCCTAAAATAGCACACACAACAATAAATCATAAGCTCTCACACACAAACACATTCTTAAATGCTATAAATGATAATGATAAAACAAAACATAACATACCACTTTTGCCTGCTTGTGAGCTAAGAGAGGGTTTACTGCTGACGTTAGTAGCGCTTCAATTCAATCTTGCTTACACCACGTTACAAACCGAATGTCGTCCATTCATTCATTTCATTCATTCAAACAATCAACAGGTTACTACACGTCACGGGTCATAGGTCACAGGTCAAGTACATACAAGCATCGTACAGCGTTCCTACGCAGTCTTGAAAAGTATGGAATTTGATTTTAGTATTTTCCAGGTCTGGATAAATATGGAAAACTGTAAAGAAGATATGGAAAATTATTTGTGATTCCAGACTATAGGAACTATCATTAGATCATAAAGTCTGATTGGGTACAGATCCTTAATGGCAAAATGTGTGCTGCTCTAGGCCATACAGTGAGCACACGAGAGGCCACAGCCATGTATATAACAGTGTCCGGCCTATCTAGGGGATCAAACCTGCCAGTCGGTCAACTACAACAAACCCACGGCACGGGAGTCGAATGTTCTAACCACTAAGCTGAAAAACCCAGGCTTCCAACTCAACGGTTAGAAGCGTTCTTGAAGGCTAGGCTTGTGAGGATTTAGACATACCGCCGTCAGCTAGCCCAAGTACATGTGTCTGTGTGCCAAATTCTAGAAGTATGTGCAACTTCACTCCATTGGAATACTATTTTGCAGTGCTGACAATCATTCAGTAATGGTCAGTTCTCTGAAGTTGGCCCAGTATGTGCACACTATTTTGGTGCGCCTGCCTAGCCATAGTTTGGGCATACCTTATATGTCCAAATGTAATTGATAGATTGAGCAATGCGTTAAGTCGGCCCATGACTGATTAGCCTTATGCCACTGATGGCTACTGCTGCTTGAAGGCTCTGTCGTCAATTCAACTTGTTGTGGGCTGCAAATGAGCTGGCCGGGGTTAAAACAATATTGGCCCTACATTATCACACAGTACTTCCGACTTTTGGCTTCAGACTCTGAACACTTTTTTTCCTTAAACATGTTCTGAAACATATACCGTGAAGTTGCAAATTTGAGTATGGAAAAAGTATGGAATTTTTAAATGGAAAATGTGTAGGAACCCTGATCGTAACATCAATACAAAATCATTAAATATTTTAATGCACATCATAAATTCTTATAAAACTACAATGATAAATATGAAATAATTTATATACAATTAACTATATAAATGTGCAAAATCTGCAATATTACGAAATCACCACCGAGTGGTGAAAATGCATGACTGCAATTACACATAACTTACAAGTTACTAATACAGGCATTAATTAGGTATGTATTAGTGGCTAATATGTGAACCTAAAGTGTTACCATATAGTAATAGCTCCGGACGTCACTTGAATTTTGATTGTCAGCCGCCATTTTGGCAGTAAACTTGATGACCGGCGCCAGCGAGTTCCTACTGAGCAACTATGCATGTCAATTCCAGTGAAATTTGGCTTAATACTAATAAATTACACAGATTAAATACAACCGAATTCCAAAAAAGTTGGGACACTTTACAAATTGTGAATAAAAACAGAATGCAGTGATGTGGAAGTTTCAAATTTCAATATTTTACTCAGAATACAACATCGATGACATATCAAATGTTGAAACTGAGGAAATGTATCATTTTAAGGGGAAAATAAGTTGATTTTCAATTTTATGGCATCTACACATCGCAAAATAGTTGGGACAAGGACACATTTACCACTGTGTGGCATCCCCTCTTCCTTTTAAAACAGTCTGCAAACGTCTGGGGACTGTGGAGAGAATGTTGTCCCATTCTTGTCTAATACAGGCTTCTAGTTGCTCAACTGTCTTAGGTCTTCTTTGTCATGTATTCCTATGTATGATGCACCAAAAGTTTTCTATGGGTGAAAGATCTGGACTGCAGACTTGAAGGTGCCTTTCCAGATGCGTAAGCTGGCCATGCCACACACACTCATGCATCTCCATACCATCAGAGATGCAGCCTTCTGAAATGAGCGCTAACAATAAGCAATAACAACTTGGGTTGTCCTTGTCCGGATGGTATGGCATCCCAGTTTTCTGAAAAGAACTTTGAATTTTGATTCGTCTGACCACAGAACAGTATTCCACTTTGCCACAGTCCATTTTAAATGAGCCTTGGCCCAGAGAAAACAACTTTGCTTCTGGATCATGGCTTCTTTTTTGACCTATACAGTTTTAGCTGGCTATAGCGAATGACACAGTGGATTGTGTGTGGACAATTTTTTCTGGAAGTAGTCCTAAGGCCAGTTTGTGATATCCATTACATTTGCATTCCTGTATGTGATGCAGTGCCATCTAAGGACCCAATGATCATGGGCATCCAGTATGGTTTTCCGGCCTTGACCCTTATGCACAGAGATTGTTCCAGATTCTCTGAATCTTTGGATGATGATATGCACTGTAGATGATTATACCTTCAAACTCTTTGCAATTTTTATCTGAGAAACTCCTTTGTGATCTCGGACCACTACTTTTTGCCACAGCATTTGGGGAACTGGTGATCCTCTGCCCATCTTGACTTCTTAGAGTCAATGCCACTCTCAGAGGCTCTTTTCATACCAAATCATGTTGCCAATTGACCAAATAAGTTGCAGGGATGCAAACAGATGCCGCCTTTTTCACGGCTGTCTGGGGGACTTTTGTGAATCATGCAGATCCGCTGTTTTTTTTTTTTTTTTTTTTTTTACCGGGGGGGGGGGGGGGGGGGGTCTGAGGTGTGTGATTGTGTAGTAGTTCAGACGCGTCATTTGACCTGGCCATTCAATTCGAGGCTGAAGCCCTGTCAAGTTCGGCTTGAGAGCAATAAATGCAACAGAGCCGGTGAAAACCGCTACAAAATATGCTCTGACACGCATGCAATAATTTCGCTGCAAATTCCACGTCTTTCAGATGCATATGCCTGTAGTGCATCGCAATACCAACGTTTGCAGACCTTGTTTTTATCCGTCTCATCCGCTGTTAAACACAGCCCAATTATAGGCTACATGCGTAATGCACCCGACTGGCTTCACACCTTTCCCATGGGAGGAGTTCGCAACAGTGAAACACCATTTAAGCTACGCAATCAGCTGATCTGATAGTTCGGGCATTCGGGCATTCACATATCTTTCAGACATCTCTCACATATATTTCTTTGCATATTGTTCCATTCATTCATAGTTCCATTTCTTCTCGTTCATGCACGCGCGGACCAGGTTTCACGCAGTGCATTTAGGCGGCCTTGCTGAGTAAGATCCCCGGACTTTTTTTTGCCCAGCCTAGATATGGAAGCCCATTACCGCCAGTAAAAAAAATAGTGGTCAGAAAAAATCCAAATTATGAGATAAAAAGTCACAATTTTGAGATTAAAAGTCTAAATTTTGGGAAATGAAGGCTAAATTTTGATATTTGAAAGTTAAAATTATTAGAAACAAGTGACAAATAGCATTTATTCATCAAGTTGAATTTAATTCAGTGACAAGTTATGATAGTGCCGTAAGTATGGCTGTACTGCAAGTAGCCCAATTGGTACAATGTCAGATGACAAATTGGGCTACTTGAGATGACTTTAGAAGTCAATAGCCTTGGGGCAAATGTTTCTTTTTTATATTATTGATAACCTATTGATGTTTCAAACCTCATAATTAAGTTTTATCCCACTACCTGATTAATTGTTGAAATAATCAACAAAATAGGCTACTCGATTCCAAAAATATATGATGGCATTAACTAGCTTACATCATTTATTTGTTCAGTAAATAAAATTGAGAACTGTAAGACTGTTTTATAAGATAAGATTTTGCCCCCTGTCGGGCAACGCCCCATCCCCCTGGTCATATACCCACCCTGGTGTGACCCTGCCGTCGATCATTGCCAGGGCGATGCCCCTCCCCCTGGTGATCTACCCGCCCTGGCGTTGATCATCACTCACCAGGGCGACGCCCCCTCCCACCTCGTCAATCTCACTCCTCACTCCATACTTCTGTTTGCATCCCTGAAGTTGCAAATGGGTCCTCAAGCTGTCCCTTATCTGTAGATTTGACTTTTCTGGCCTCTTATTGCTACCCGTCCCAACTATTTTGGGATGTGTTGCTCTCATAAAATCCAAAATGAGCCAATATTCGGCATAACATTTCAAAAAGTCTCACTTTCAACATTTGCCATGTTATCTATATTCTATTGTGAACAATATATAGGTTTATGAGATTTGTAAATTATTGTATTCCATTTTTATTAACAATTTATGCAGTGTCCCAACTTTTTTGGAATTCGGTTGTATTAGCGACCCACTGGACTCATGGACAGGTCATCACTCTTTCTCCCTACAAATAAATAGTAGTAATTCCATATTCAACCGGGGTTTGTTTACCACTAGCTTACTACACGCTTGCTAATTTGCTATGTGAGAGCCACACTTGTTGGGTTTTTTTGAAAAGGACATCACAGTTTCGTTATAATAATGGTGCTATAATTCCAGTACTTCTGTAAAATTAAACTGACCAAAAACGTTTTGTAGCATTGTACTTTTATTCCTTCTCTCACTTGCTATGAAGTGACCACTGCATAAGCGAAATTCAATGGCAAGGAGGTCCCATCTTTCTGAATCGTTCTGACTGCTCCTGGCTCTTTTAATCGTGCTGATCATCCTTTCTGTCCTCTAGGATAGACCATATATTTCTTCTTCCCTCGCCTTTCTGCAACTTGGTGCACAACGGTTATCTAAAAATGTAAAAAAAAAGAGAGCACCGCTCATCTATTGACATGCAGGATGGAAGTAGCCTAGCTCAATAAAAAGTGAATAATCCGCACACTCAACTCTTTGCAAACAAGTTTCTTTACTCTTAGTGAAAGCTTTCGGTCAGATGAGGTATGCAGATATTTCTTCACTTTTTATTGCACTACAGTTATCTATACTATCCCTTTCCCTCACCTTGACATCTACAGATCTACCGAAGCGATTACTGCCAATGACAACTGCCAAAATGGCTACGTCCACCGTTTTTCGTCACGTATGACATCATCCACAGGAGCTCTGTAACGCATTTAATTAATCTGTCGTAAAGTGATACGCCACCATTTTATGCTCATTTTCCACACAGTTGAGTCATATTTTTGTCCGGTCCATCCAGCTGTTCTCTGCGCTTGGCGGTAGGACTTTTATCTGTAGCTTAAAGGAATATACCGGAGTGAATTCAAGCATAGCCCTGTTGAAAGAGCTTGCTAAATGCGCTAGTTAGCAAATGGAACAAAATAATTAGGTACAGCACAGACCGAACGCGAACGCAGAAGCGAACAGGCACTTTACACTGAATCAATGGGACCTGACTGTTGGAAATCGAAAGTAAGATCTGAGGTTACATTGACTCAATGTAAAGTGTTTGGCGTTCGCATTAGGTCTATGTTTGAAATTCTTTCATTTCATGCTAACTATTTTGCTGTTAGAAGGCTTGTGCAGCAAGGCTATGCTTGAATTCATTCCGGTATTTTCCTTTAACATAGATCATTAAATCAATAAGACCATTAGAATCTCTCATATTGTCTCTGGCAATGGTCAGTGTATGGGATCTCTTTCAAGCTTCTAATCTATGACCATACAGTCGTCTCCTACGCACCCGACCGAGAAAAAGAGGTCTGCAAGAAGTTTTCATCAATACTAAGCTGGATTTAAAAGTCCTACCGTCATACTCAGAGAACGGCTGGATAAACCGAAGAAAGGTAAAACTTAGTTGTTTAACTCGAGGAGAGGTGGAAAATAAGGGTATTTCCCCATCTACCCTTTAAAGACAGTTAATAGTGCCATCAACTTGGAAAATGGCCCTGGTTCAGGCATGGATTGGCCATAGGGCATACAGGCCAATGCCCGATGGGCCGACGGTCATTTTTGGGCCGGGGCTGTCATTTACTCATAATTTTCATGAAGGATATTGGGCTAGTTTAATTAAATCTCTCATGTTCATGTGATATGTCCAACTTACAGTGTTATTTTAGCTAGCCACAACGTTATTACTATTGATTAAAATCATGATGGGCCGCCATGTCCAGAAATGCCCGGGCCATTTTTTGGTCCCAGTCCGGCCCTGCCCTGGTTACACCCATTTCTAAATCAGACAAAAGATCATACAGTATATGGCCAATTACCGACCAATCAGTAGCCCCTTTTCCATTAGATTTTGTAGTGACATAACTCGAGTCTATTTATCTTGTAGCGACATAAAAAGCGTCAAAACCATAAATAAAATAAATAGAATGATTCTCAGAATTCTACAATGATGTCACAATCCCTCGAGTTGAAGCACATTATTTTGGAGCGCTAGATGGTTTTCCATCAACATTTATTTTTAGGCCTAGAAGTTCTGATAGATGATGTCACAACATCAGCACCTTCAACATTCCACTGACGCTGACGTGCAACGTAAACCACACCACAGCAAAGGCATACGACACTTGGGCATAATATCTTTCTATAGTAGCCTACGTTTGAAAATGAGCATTTAAAAAAATGCTTTTGTCTGAGTATCTGGATACCTGTCATCTATGACAGATAGGCTAAAGGTTCGTTTATCATCGTAATAACAAAACACATGGGCAGCAAACACGCAATTGCACACTGGAAAGATGTAGGCTACATTTTGTTGTCTGAGTTGTCTGGACAGATAACATTTCTTCTAAAATCACCACTGAAGTCTAAACACCAGGCCTACATAATGGGATGAGAGCATGCATTGTATTCAGATTCCAACTACAAAATACGCAATGCCTATGGTTTCAACCCACATCGCTAACGTTACTTCAACTCTTGCTACTTTGGGCCAGACTTGCTCTACCATAAAAATGTTTCCACGTAATGCACAAGCCTGAATAACGTTACCACCATCTCTAATTCACCTGCACATGCAGACTTAATGGCCCACTCATTTCTTGGAAAATATTGTTTACACGGGCAATGCATTACTAGTAATAATACACTATTCATGTTTGATCCTGTTTAGGTGTGCTGGCTGCCTGCTCTAGCCATTTAGCTGATGCACCAGCTAAAGTTATAATAACGCAACTACGCGTTAACTCGTGTGAGGGGTTGCAATCACATAAATTGCATTAAACTGCAGATGAGTTGTGCTTTCGCTGACTTAAGTAAACTACTCTAACGGCCGAATCACACCGCATCTGGGCGTTCGCGGTGCGGGAGCGGGGCGGTCCGTGAGCGGTGCCTGTGGACTTGGGCATTCACACAAGAAATTGTTTCTGCGGTGTTCTGCGCGAAGCGGCTGCCTGAGCTCTGCATTCAAAATCTATAGACACCGCGCAAGTCCCGCTTACCGCGCTGAAAACGCTTGGAAAAATAGAACTTGTTTCTATTTCAAAAAAGCAGCGCGGGAGCTGCGCGGTTCACCGCTCAGAAACCGGACAGGAGCCGCGCAGAACACGCTTGCAGTCTGAATGACCTAACCTGTTAACATGTATTCTAAATGAAATCGCCCCAAAACCGCGCCCGCACCGCTTACGCGCCGCTCACGCACAGGTTTGTGTGTGAATCGGCCGTAAGCGGTCAGTTTCACCTATCTGTTGGTTTAATATTTAATGCATTTTCAATGTAGCCCAAAAACAACAAGCTACCTTTGGTAAATTAGCATGAGACAACTTTCTGTGACCTGGCTAATGGGCTTCACGTTGAGTCTATGTAGTTTTTGTGGAGAAATAATAAGCCACAGGTTGAATAATGAATGAGGACTGCATAATAACATGTTGGGCAAGAGGTTGCTGCAATTTCAATCACTTCAATCATAACTTGAAGCGACATAAGCGGCGTTGGAGCGATATAATTATTTTTCCATCACTTATGTCGCACTAACTTTTTGTAGCGCATCAATGTAAAGCGACTTAACTTTTTAGTATTCTGCCTGCCATTTCTAAGATAATAGAAAAGTGGGTGGCTAAATTACTTTCACTCCACCCTATGCTATTTGGGTTCAGGACTGATCATTCAACAGAAACCGAAAACTGTTTGTTTCTAGAAAATGTTAAAGTTACTTAGATAGGAGCTCCAATATAGGTGCTGTCTTCTTGGATTTGAAACATGCCTTTGATACTGTCAATTTAAGTCAATGTAAGTAATGTAATGTAAAGTAATGTAAGTTATGTCAATGTAAGTTCTCCTGTCTAAATTAACATATTTTAACTTCTCTGAACAATCTCTCCACTGGATAAAATCATATTTGTCCAGTAGAAAGCAATGTGTTTGTGTCAAGGACTCAAAATCCTCATTTAGTAAATGCCCAGTAAGGGTCCTCCAAGCTGGCCCAATTTTGTAGATTAGGGTTCTCAAAGTTTTGATAGGCGAGGGTCAGTCAATGTTATAACATTTTTAATTTTTGTTAAATGTGTAAATAAAGAGACAACTATGTTGATTTTTTTTGTTGTTGAAAATGTTTTTATTGACATGAGTCGAAAGTTTACACTTAGATGGAATGGCCTTGAAAAGGTTTTGTTTGGGCCTAAAGTTTGGGTTATCCTTCCACATGCTGCTCACAATAGTTTGGTAAATTGCTTATGCTTTCTCAGTGTTAATATCCATATAATTTTCTTGTGTTTGTTTGTTTATTTATTTATTTGTTAGGGACCATGCGTATTTATGTCGGCCATTGTAGATGCAAGTGTGGCTGCTACCTCTTGATATTTCTTGCCGTGTGTGAAGACTACAGCATCATCAGCATACAGTTGAATATCAACGTTTTTGCATGCATTTAGTACATAGGTTCTGGGTCATTCCACGTCAATTCAACAAGAGCCCGCGCACTTAGGTCTCAAAAAAATCTGAAAAAATCACCAAATGTACCCATGGTACTTAAGAGAAACACTGTAAATTTATTTGAATGTAAGATGTATACTTTCCATGTTACAGCCATTTTTACTAGGGGAGGGGGGTGCCCATTTTGTTCACACTCTTTTTTTTGTCAAAGTTCACAAGCCCATAGCTCAAGAACTAAACCATGTAGGAAGCTCAAATTTTGCATGCTGGTACATAAATAGGAATAGTTTGTAGCAAAACTGTCAGTTTTGGTCTGGATGATCCTGCATGGTCATAGCATTCCCTCAAAGATGATAAAAATTTTACTGGAGTTTTTGGCTGTGCTCTGTTTAGGCCTTCAGAAGACATATTTGTACCCAACATAGGTTCTTGATTTTTTTCCCTTGTAGAGATAAGTAGAAACACTCTCATAAAAAGCAATAAATAGAGAGGAAAGTCTATCAGTGTTTGAACAGAAGACCGCACAAGTCTGACAAATCATTTTGGGTGTCATTTTCAGAGCACCAGAACACCTTGTGGGATTGTCCACAGATTTTTTATATATTTTTTTCTTTATTCTCCATGAATTCTTCTTTTTAAAAATGCCAATTTGACTTGTCTTATGTGACGTTTTCTTTTTTAATTTCCACCCTGAACATGGGCAAAATGCACATTGAGAGCAATATGTTTTCTGTAACATTAATGTAAAGAATACATAACCAGGTGCTGTAGAGAACGGACAATGAGAGGCTCTTAACCTTAGCAATACGTAA